>JAEIFU010002148.1:0-49680 GCA_018904235.1 Lordiphosa stackelbergi
ACGTGTGTCCGCATTGTAACAAGGGTTTCAAGTGGAAACAAGGTCTTAGCAATCACATGCTGGTCCATAATCCGGAAAAACAAATGCTCTGCGATGTCTGTGGCTACAGCACTACCCACATGAAGGCTTTGAAATCTCACAAGTTGCTGCATACCGGAGAGTATTTTGTTTGCACCGTACCCGGCTGCAAGCATCGGGCCAATCGGAAAGAGAACATGAAGCTGCATATCGAAACCCATAAGCAAGGACGAGATTTTATTTGTGAAATTTGTGGCTGCAAGTTTAGTCAGAGCAAGAATCTGAAGCGACATGCCCTTAAGCATACCGAGAACGGTCTGAATCGCTATAAATGTCAATTGTGTGGATTTAGCAGTCATCGTTCTGATAAGATGAAAGAGCATGTTCAGCGAGTACATACGGAAAAGGCTGTACAATTGGAGCTACCTGAAATAGTGGACAGTTCGTTTGATGATTTTGTATTGCCACTGATAGATGACATAGATGGCCATGAAGCGAAGCCAAAGAAGGAGACTAAACCCAGACGTAAACAGGCTGCAGTTGGGGCTAGCCAGTCAACAGAGAAACGTCAAAAGAAGTTATTGCCCAAGGGAGCCGCTAAGGACAGTTGAAAGTACTTCTTGGAGCAGCTCAGAATTCTATTTGTCTAATGAAATGGTCCGAAATGTAATAAATATCTAAGATTGACGTTCCTTTTAGAGAATAAATGAAAACTCTTTGTTAGCTAATGCTTTAAATATTATAAATATGAGTAAAATAACTAATAATTAGAATATGTGACATTTTTGTTGCTAGAGATGCCAACCTGTTTGAATAGATGGATCATAATCTTCTAACTAGATTTTCAAAGAAGAATATGAAAACTCTTAAAGATCTTTGACACCGCCGGATTTTTCGAGCAATTTTTAAAAGAACCGAGTCCAAAAACTCTACAGATTTCCAAAACACCCTCCATTATAATAATTTTTACTTTAAAAGCAAATTCTCATGTAAATGGCATTGCTATTTGATACTCTGCCCATTAATTTGGTGCATAGATAGTTTAGGAACTTTTATTAGGTGAATTTAATTAGAAGGAATAGGGCTATAGGCTGAAAACTATACTTCATAAAATCTAATTATCGGTTCGCTAACCGGTTGCTTAGCATCTTAACTCGTTAAAGTATTTGTTCTTCTATTTTCGATAAACTTCAGCAAATCGGTTAAGATCAAGGATTAGCCCCGAATCGAACTTCTTTTCCGGTACCGATTCCGGTACGTCCCGAAATAAAAGTTTCGGTAAAGGATTTTATTTCGGTTTTCGGTTAAGTTTTTAAAAATGAAAAAATTAGGTTTCGAAATGAATCTAAGTTATTTTATGAGTTGTGCGATGGTGCAGTGTGATAAGATACCATTCGATTCGTGATCATCGCAAGGTCGTGGGTTCCCAGATCAGGCTAAGCCAAGCTTAGAATAAGCCAATAATGGTTTGGGTCTTGAATTGTATAAGTATGTCTTATAGAATATGGAGGGGGAAAGGAAGAGATTTTTTTGGGGATGAAAATCTATATCAGTCAGCTCTGCTTTGGGATTAAATTGAGATCGAATTTTTAGCTTTGCTTAATCTTTTCGAGATTACCGCGGGATGAAATGAATCTGTTCAGGTATTAAGCAAGCGAATAAAAAGTGAGATAAAATTGACTTTTTTCTACTCGGATCCAGAATATCCGGGACTACCCTGATTTATAAAACACTTTAAAGATTTCTGGCATCATGTGGAAGACGTGTCTTCTTTGCATTATACCCCCTGATAAGATTAAAAACTCAAACCAGTGCCAGTACCAGCAATGGAACCTTCTGGCGCATAAGTTTTGCGACTTGAAATCGTGCTTATGACTAAAGGGCATAATACTATCAATTTTTTGAAAATGCAGTCTTAAAGTTCACCAATTGAAAGAAATTTAGCGATTTGTTGTATTCTTCTGGTACCAAACCTTAAAATTACACATTTTTTTTCTGATCAAAGCTGGCGATGCACGTGTTTACTATAGCCTGCACGAGTGACGATGCCACAATCATGAGTAAAAATACTCATTTTGACGAGTATAGTTACTATTTTTTGTAACAGGTAATCATTTTCATGAGTACGAGTAATCGGCATCGTGGCATCGTACGATTATAATCGTAAAATTTTTTTATTTTTTTTTTTATTTTATGGAGGGTGTTTGGGTGACTGGAAATTTTTTGGCCTTAAAGAGAGATGCGCTAGTAATTGTTTTAAGGGTATGGGGTAGTTGGTTCCAGAGTCGAACGGCATGGATAATGAATTGTGTATCATACTTTTTTAGCCTGGTCTTCGTACAAATTAGGTTTCTTGTCCTTTTGACGCACTAAAGCTTAACATAGAGAAAGGTAGGACGGTTCCTTAGTATAAATTATTTTGTGAAGCTATGGTTAGGGCCCTTAACGATATGAACGATTTCTGTGGTCAAATTAAATAATTGGTTCGCGAAGTCAGTACTGGGATTCCTCGGTCTAGTGTTGAAAACATACCTCGCAAATTATTTAAAAGGACATTCATTTTATTAAAGCTAAAAGCATCGCATTTTCCGGAAGACTTCACCCCATAAAACACTGAAGTGATCAAATAAGCTTTGGCAATTAGGAGTCGGATTTTTTTGGAGTGCAGATACGTCCTTGCAAGTTAAGCTGTCGTAGCATTCCATAGAGTTTTCCCAACTGCCCGGATTATATGATCGCCCGCTATGATTTGAAACCAAGATTGACAGCTTGGTCAACATACTCGATGGGACAGTCATCAATTTCCAGAACCGAAAATTGTTTTGTTTTTTTTCTTCGTATATTACACACCAAGTTACAGCGAAAATATACTTTCGAAATGACCTGTGAACACGCTGTAGAGCAGGTCGAGTATAGCATTTCCTCATACTTGGTTTCTCCTAACACCCCAAAATCTGAAGTTATGGTCCAAAAACCGCTTTTTTGCTTTGTACCTCACTTAAATAGATATAACTCGCGAATGGACCGTCCGATTGTTCATATCCTTATCAATTCCGGTAGTGACGAGAGGAATCTAATACATTTTTATCAATGGTTTGACTAATTTAACGTGATGGCTGAGAAATGCGGCTTACAGATCTGGCATTTTCCTTTTTTTAGAAATTGGTACTTTGACCATCACTGGTTTTACTATTTTATTCTATGCGATTTTTTCTTAAAATTAATTATAAAATCCCATTTAATTCTCCGTTGAACGGTTGTTGTCCCAATGAATTTAGATACCGTTTGACGAAGTTATGCGCGCATTTCTAAGTACACCTCGACAATCTATATTTTTTTTTAGTCTGCCAACATATTTTTTTGACAACCTTAACATAGATGCCCCCACAGATCAGTTTTCTTTGGCGCCAGATTCAAAAAATATTTTTAAATTCTTATATAAATATATATTTTCATGTTTCACAATTTTTGGGCCAATAAATATGAGAAAGGTGAATCGCTAGCATGGATCAATTTTTGACTGTGATATGCGACACTAACTCGCTTATGGTTTCATCAAAATAATTTTAAATTTTAATTTCATGTACAAGAGTATCTAACTCTGACTGGTGCATTTTGTAGAGTCTGCAGATGTGTTCTCCAACTTCAGCCAACTCTAAATGTCAACTGTGGGCTGTAAGGGTCTTCAAGGGTCTTCGGTCCAAAGGCAAAATTCAGAAAGAAATTATATATTCTTCATCAGCACTAAGAGCCGAGTCGAAATAGTCATTCCTTTTTTTCACAATAACGACCGGCTTGTCTGTCAAAAACGGAAAAAGTAAAGTTTTGACACTTTTGGAAAACACCATCTCCAATCGCATAATGTATACATACAGGGTTAACCATATGTGTTGAACCCATCTGGTAACGCCACAACTTTGAGACAGAGATGTCAGATCGCTTAATGACATACCGCGTTTGAAGCGTCAGTCCAAGCAGATTTTTACCATGGAACAATACACGCCACGCGAGCGCTCTGAAATAGTTGAAATTTACATTCAACAGAACAAGTCAATTGTGAAAACTCAACGTGCTTTTAAAAAATTAAAAAATGTGACCGAAATGTGTGAAATGGGACCGTAAATAAGCAAAATTGCCGTATTTACGCCACTGAAAATCCTCAGGAGATTCAAGAAGTGCCTCTTCATGACGAAAAAGTCACAGTTTGGTGCGGCGTTAGTGCGAAAACGGTCATTGGGCCGTTTTTCTTCCAAAATGAAAATGGCCATGCTGTTACCATCAACCAGGAGCGTTATCGCGACATGATGATAATTTTGTGATGCCAATTATTCGTCGAAAGCGTATGAGGCAGTTCTGGTTTCAACAAGACGGCGCTCCACCGCACACAAGTCGCATAACAATCGATTTTCTGAAGAAATTGTTTCCGGGCCGTTTGATGTCGAAAAGTGGTGATTTGGACTGGCCACCGCGTTCGCCCGATTTGACGCCGCCTGACTTCTTCTTGTGGGGATATTTGAAGTCAAAGGTTTACGTTAACAAGCCAAGGACCGTAGAAGAGCTCAAGGACAACATTCGTGAAGAAATAGCCGCTATTCCGGCCGAAATGTTGGCGAAATCGATGGAAAATGCTGCAAAAAGGGCACAATACGCCATCAACGCCAGAGGCGGCCATTTGAAGATATCATATTCAAAAATTGATGTAAACAAATCTACTTGGAACAAATTAAATGATTAAGATTGCCAACCGCCAAATTTTTATTTTTTTCTTTGATTTTTTATTCTTGACCAGCATGACGAGCTGAGTCAGTTAAGCCTGTCCTGTCTGTAATTCTACGTGAACTTATAACTTAGAGCGCTCCTTCACAAAAGCTGCCATAGAAATTATCGGCCGGAAAAATGGATTTTTCTACATGCCCTCTTAAACTCTGTCGTTCTTAATCTTATATATTTTTAATCTGATCTGAGAAGTTTGGTCAAAATCACTAACCGTTGAAGCGAGCTTTTTTCATGTATTTAAACTTCGACACAGACGAGGTTATTGCTTTGCTGTCTCTTTTTTTTGTTTTAAATATTGGCTCCCACGCAAATTGGGAAATCCAATGTCTCTGATAGACAAAATGTATGTTGGTTTTCTTTTTGAAAGTAAAGATGTTACTAATATTTCGCCAGACTTCAGCAATTTAACAGGTATCTTAGCAGCACCAGCTGCTTTTTGGATTTTGGACATCTCTTTTGGCCCGATATTTGTATAACATATGCCTGACGGTCTCGCCCACTGCTATTGCTGCCCGCCAGTCCCTTCTGTTCCTCGCGAGCCCACTTTGCCTTTTCCTCCATATTCATCCACCTTCGTCTTGTACGCTTTTTTCTGGAGCTTCTTCATCCATCCGGTTGACATGTCCTAACCAGCGCAGGCTCTGCTGTTTTTTGCACTTGACTAGACTAGGATCCCCAAAAGAGCTCCTACAGACCGCTCGTCATGTGGATAGAAGGACATGACTATCTCGACTCGGCTCTTAGTGCTGATGAAGAATATATAATCTTTCTGAGTTTTGCCTTTGGCACCGAAGACCCTGAAGACCCTTACAGCCCACAGTTGACATTTAGAGTTGGCTGAAGTTGGAGAACACATCTGCATCTGAAATTAAAATTTAAAATTATTTTGATGAAACCATAAGCGAGTTAGTGTCGCATATCACAGTCAAAAATTGATCCATGCTAGCGATTCACCTTTCTCATATTTATTGGCCCAAAAAATTGTGAAACATGAAAATATATATTTATATAAGAATTTAAAAATATTTTTGAATCTAAGGCCAAAGAAAACAGAGCATACTTGTAGGGGGCACCCTATGTTAAGGTTGTCAAAAATATGTTGACAGACTAAAAAAATACTAGATTGTCGAGTTGTACTTAGAAATGCGCGCATAACTTCGTCAAACGGTATCCAAATTCATTGGGACAACAACCGTTCAACGGAGAATTAAATGGGCTTTTTTATAATAGAATTTTAAGAAAAAATCGCATAGAATAAAATAGTAAAACCAGTGATGGTCAAAGTACAAATTTCTCAAAAAAAGGAAAATGCCACAGATCTGTAAGCCGTTTCTCAGCCATCGCGTTAAATAAGTCAAACCATTGATAAAAATGTATTAGATTCCTCTCGTCACTACCGGAATTGATAGAGGATATGAACAATCGGACGGTCCATTCGCGGGTACAGCGATTTACGGCGGGGAGGTAAAAAAGCAAAAAGCGGTTTTTAGACCATAACTCAGATTTTGGGGGTGTTAGGGGAAAACCAAGTATTTTTCGATAGCCCAACTAGGTACTGGCTGCTCTCGGCTGGGTAGCAAAGTTTGGGAGCCAAACTGCCGGCACTCGGCTGATGACACTTTATTAAATCGCGGAAAAATACCTATGCGGATCAAAAATAGTAATACTGTCCAAACAAACTTTACTACGAACCAGGTAAAAAACATGTAAGGATCATTGCATAAGCGCAGTTCACAGCTAAGGGTTCTCCTTGGTAATAAAACCGCAAAATACTTAAGAAGCTGCTTTTCAAGGCCAAAAATGACCACAGATAACTGCATTATTATGATTATGATAATACTGAACCGCGACAAATACCATGGATGACCATTAATAAGAACTTAGATCTGCAACGATATTTTTCCGCGATTTGATGATTTGTCATCACGGAAAGTGGTTTGAAACAAGGCTGCAAACCGGTCCTGAACCGAACCCCTTAAAACCGAATCGGTTAGGGTTTTATGGGTCCGACTAACCAGACCATGAACCGAACTTCAAATATATTTGACTCCTCGAACCTGAACCCGAACCGGACCACTTTTTAGAAAAATTCCGTTCAGTTTAACAAATTAAGTAGTTTTTTCAACGACACATACAATATAGAAATATAGAAATACCTTGTAATCTGACTATCATTCAAGAAGTTCAAGAAGAGAAGTCAAGAAACGAATATGACTACGAATAATGACAACTGCAGAGCATTAAAGGAATGCAACTATGAAGAATATAATGTTGATGAAGGTTGCTCATGTGCTTCAAAAGCATTTCTTGATTTGGACGATGACCAAGTAACCTGAATAAATTTCCTGTAGGACTATATAATTATAGTTTGTTGTGCTGTACACGATCAAAATTTAGTAGATAACGATTTTTGAAGGCAGTTTAGTTTTACATTAGTACTCACATTATATGAAGTCTTTGCCTATAAGAAAATTGAATTGAAATTGAACCCGGTTGAATTAGGTCAACAAAAATAGGCGAACGTTTACCAACTATTAAAAATTTTTTAATTCACATTTCTTTAAAAGAGCTCCACCTAAAAACATTTCATGGTTCAAAATATCTTTTTCATTGCTGCAGCCAAAAAAAAAACTTTTTTAAAGCTACCGGATTCACAATTACTAGCAAGTAATTTTTTTTTTCATTTTGAGCCCCTATTCTCATTCAGATTGCCGTTTTTGGACCTTTTTTGAAAAATTCTCATTTGAAAACGCAAAGAGATATTTGAATTTTGTTTTTTTTTTTTATTGAATTAGTAAGAATGAGAAAATAAAAAAATGTTTTTCGCCGCGATACGAGGGCTGTTCAAAAGTAATGAGACTTTAAAGTTGGTGGTGCAAAAAGATCGTCACGGCGGCCACGATTCAAGGTCTCGGAGCGTCTGAAAAAAAAAAATATAGGGTTATGATCAGCATAGATGTAATTCTGGCCCGAGTAAAATAAAAATTTTGCGATTTTTTGACAAATGCGCACTGAAATTGACAATCGATTTTTACATTTTTTTGTAGTTTAGTGTAAAAAAAAAAAATAGTAAAAAAATCGAAATTTTTATTTCTTCGGCGAATGTGCATTCTACGTCGTTAAATTTGTTTCATATCTTAAACTATCGTGCCGCCGCTCGAAAAACTGTTTTGAGATAAACGCGTTCAAAGTTTGAGTTCCTTTTTTGAATAGCAAAAAAATAATTAAAAATGCTTTTAATGTGACAATTCTGCGTCGTCCATATTATTCATCATCTTTAGACAGATCTAGTCCGAAAAATTTGTTAAGTCCAAAAATGTTAAATGTTTATACTTAAGCTATTACCAGCAACTCCAGTATTCAGCGGCTCCTCATCTTCAAACACTTTTACAAATCTAAGAAGAATGCTTATTAATTTAAGCTGGGCCGTTCTCAAAAGTTGTTAGTGTCAGCTAATGAATTTGATAATTAAAAATTGCATTATTGACATGAAGAATATTATTTTAAAATGTTAATAAATCGAAATTATTCTTCTATGTTCAAGCGAACCGAGGTTCGAACCAAAACCTTGGGTTCAGGGGTTCCGAAAACCGGTCCGCGAACCGAACCTTAGGCTTTACAACGGGTTCTAACCCCCGGACCGAACCTTCTGTAAAATTTTAGAGGTTTGCAGCCTTGGTTTGAAACATTCCTTATGATCTTGGCTAAATTATTCACCATTGAAGAGAGACGTTACGTTGACAAACAAACCAAAAACTTAGTACAAAATTATTTTGGTATATTCTTTATTAATAGCTGGGTGAATTTAAAAAAAAAATTATTTCAATTGGCTTTCAGCTTTGCGTTTGGAATGTAAAAATAAAACAGCATCCAAGTTTTCGGCCTTAAGATTGGTGCGCCGGTCTTCCAAGACTCCATTAGCCGAACTGAAGCACCTTTCACTTGAAGCGTTAGATGCAGGTATACATAATATTTGCCTGGCCAATTTTTCAATAAGGGAAAATTCCTTTCCGTGTATTTCGCATTTTTGGCACAACACATAGCCAACAAATTCGGAAGTATTGGCCTCCGCAATTCTATCGTAGAACTTCCACACATCGCTGGAACCACTTGCTTTAATCCGCTTGTACTCTCCCGACTCTACATACGTCCATATTATTTCTAAACAAATTTTATACGACCGGCACGATGTAGAAATAAATCGAAAACTAAATTTGATTAAAGTAAAAACGAGTAAAATGAGTAAAACGGTGCGGTTCCTACGATTCTACGGTGCCACGGTTCCAATTTGACAGCTAGGTAAACGTACTCGTTTGTAATCATACTCGGCGAGTACTATTCGATTACTATTTTACTTACTCATGCAGGTCTCTAATGTATACACTCCCCCGGAATAGTTTTTTAGATTTTTAAAATAAAAGCCGTTACCCAAAAAATTCCGTGAAACTTTTAACACCGTTTTTTACATGTCTAATTGTCGTTCCTACACTAAGAAAAAAAGGATAGCTTTGATGATCCTTAGGATATTTTCGGTATCTATTTGGACTGGATAGTTAAGTAGCCTTTTTGGGATCCATGTGATATTTTCGAAATCGATTTATTTTCGCTTAAAAAGGATATATCAGAAATAAAATATTTCATTGATCTTTGTTCTTCATCCAAAATTAAAAAAGTGGATCTTAATGTGCTCTAAGATTCTTATACTTGCAGGCAGATCAAATTTATTTTCAATTTTTGGCATGCCCCCTCCCGCCCCCGCAATTTGGAAAAAACGTCATATCTCCCACAGTTTTGTAGATAAATGATTCGTACATTCAAGAGATAGTTAGTCATTAGTAATATGTATCGATATGATAAAGATCGGATGAACGGTCTCAATTTATGATCAAAAAGGTGAATTACCCCCCGCCACACCCTCCCACCCTCTCACAACCAACGCACAGTCTTAGAGAGAGAGAGAGAAAGAGAGAGAGGGAGGGGAAGATAGAGAAACTTAGAGATAGAGAGCGCAGCAGCAGCAATGCATTTAGCTCCTACTCTAGGTACAGAGTATAAATATAGTCAGGCTTGACCGACTTTCTCACTTGTTTTTCTCTGTGTAGATACAATTTCTGTATTTTTTTCAGAATTTTAAAAATTGTGGAAGCTGATTAAAATTAATTAACCATTCTATTCCCACACTCACAGCAATTGCGTCGTATTACTGTACGGACGTTAAATAGAAGTGAAAGAATCGCATGGACTGGAATATGCATTGAAATATTGTCAAATAAAGTGAACATATCTTGTAGTTCTAAAATAGTTTTCTAATACAGTAATTAGTCGATTCTGCTTTTTCCGCAGACCTCGCTTTCCAATTTTAAGACCTCGATTCTTGCTGCAGGCCATAAGTCAACAATGCCGAAAAATGTGGCTATGAGAAAGCTTAACGATTCCTTGATGGTACAAACCACGACAAAAGCTCCTGTACCATTTAATGTCAATTGACACAGCTAGAAAAATATTTTTTTCTTCTTTTCCTCCATCGTGAATGGCCTGTTTTGTTACTCCCTCCAGGACTAGCAACTTCTCGTTTAAAATGACACACTTCGGTACAGTCGATAATGCCACCTGAAGTTTCGGCTTCGAGCTTAAGCCAGGAGATTTTGGGAGGGTGTTGTTGACGGTGCGGGCGGTCCCGTGTGGTTTTTCTGGGGTCCTCCGTGGATGCTTTGCCTACCTTCGAGGTAGCCAGTGCCTTCAGTTAGGCCGTAGTACCCTACGCAGTGCTTTCACCCACGCTGTCAGTGACTTCATGTTGCTGCCCTCAATTGTCTTAAGATACTTAAGAGATGCTTTGTACCAGGAGCGCAGTTTGCGACGTATAGAATCTTTTTCCATCAATGGAACCGTGGCCGATGTAGGCTACTTTTTCTTTGGTGGCCCATTGTTGACAGGTAAGCAACCACAAGCTACTGTCAGTGACGGGCCGGTGAGTCGGAATTCCCCATTTTCGACCTCTGGTTCCACATTCACCCTATCTCTATATCTATAAAAGAGAGTGTCCTGACTGACTGACTGTGAGCGGTAAAATTGCGTACTAAGGCGGGGTTTTGGAAAATTCCACCCGGAAAAGCGTCGGAGTACGAGTACATAGTACGCGAAATAATTCGACACGTGTTTTCCCGATTTTGGAAAATCCGCACACGAGGAAAATGGCCGGAAAATTCTGCATGAAAAAAACTATTTTTTATCCGATTGGCTTAAAACTCGGTTTGTAAGGATAGAATACGAAGCATTTTGAAATGTGATTTTCTGATGTTTGAAAATTTGACCCAACGGTCGGAAAATTCCCGGAAAATTTCTGCATGAAAAAAAACTATTTTTCATCCGATTGACTTGAAACTCGGTTTGCAAGGACAGAATTCGAAATAATTTGAAATTTGATTTTGCCATGTCGGAAAATCCGCCTAGGCGTTAAAGTGACGGAAAATTTTACATGCAAAATACCTATTCTTAATTCCGATTAACTTGAAACTTGGTTTGTAAAGTCAAAATGAGAATTCATTTGTGTTTTTATTTTCCGATGTTGGAAATACCGCCGGGATACCCGCTGGGAAGTGGGTGGGATGTGGGATGGATGTGGATGGGATGTGGGTGGTATGCAGATGGGAACTGAGTGGGATGTGGGCGGGAAGTCGGTAGGTGGGATGTGAGTGGGAATTGGGTGTAGAGTGGGTGGGATGGGGGTGGGAGTTGGAGGGAAAACCCAACAGCAAAGTTCGATTTCTGGGTTCTACGGGGTATTATTATATCTAATATTGTTTGGTTCTATATTGTTGAAGGCGCAGCGAAGCGCGTCGGGTTATTTGCTAGTCTAGTATAAAAAAATCGCTAAATCACTTTTGGTTGATGTACTTTACGCCAGCATACTCAAAAAATTCATCCCTACAAATCGGGATGTGCCCTTTGCGAAATTAAATATGGCAGCAATGCTATTTCAGTTAACGGTACCGGTTTCTCCGGTTATTCCCTGGGTAAAATTAAAACCCCTCCTTCTCAAAATCGTAATATTCCGTAATGACAAAGTTTTAAAATCTTGAAAAGTAAATTAAGTTATTTTTTCAAAACAGTTCCCTTTTCCAAACAGAGTGAATATGATTGGGGTTTAGGGTCGAGGTTTAGAAGGTTCGATTAAACCTTAAAACCCCGAAACGAACCGGATTTATACAAATTGTATCAAATCAAAAGAAACATATTTTAAATGTACCCCAAAATTCTTGATTAAGCATAACCAGCTGAGGCCATGTAGCCAATTTAGTTTTTTTCCACTCCTCATGGAAAATTCTGAAATTCCATTTATAGATTGTAGATAGAATTGGTTACAATGTTGTAGGCCATTCATTCTTATCTCCAGAATGCTTGTAATAACTCTAGAGTCTTTCTATTGCGCTGTGCCTCAAGTGACACATAGTAGTCTACCTGTAAATTCTAACCAGAATAATAGCAAATCTTATCACTTAAAAAGGTGAGAGAGTCTACGTAACAAAAGAAAACAATCAGACAAATTAAAAGCTTCTAATTCAGAAATAAACAAAAAATCCATCGTAGGGCAGGGGGAGAGAACTAGGTCAGGGGATAACAAGGTGGCTCTGTGATGACCGGCACGTCGCTTGCCCAAGGGTGCATCTTATATAAGAACAAAAGTCACATGTGTGTGCATCTGATGGGGCAAACGTGTGCCTGATGCAAATAATATGAAATTATTTAAATAAATGAACAAGTCCACAAAATATGTTTGACGTTGTGAGCGGTTTTTACTTATGTTTTTTATTTTGTTTTTTTTTTTTTTTACCGCGCATTTTGTAAACACAACGAAAATTTAATTGCGCAGCAAAAATTGTGTGAAAAGCTTGGGCCAAAGAAAAGCTCTGAGTGGGAGAGAGAGCAACGAACTGAAAGAGCGGGAGAATTGAGACTTCTTGTCAGAGGCGCTCATAAGGTGCGAGGGGGTTATGAAGGTTAAACACTTTACTGAAGTTACTAAAAAGATAAGGAAAATGTTTATATCAAACTACAGAATCTTTGAATTCTTGCCCCTCTAAACCTCTTTCCTACAAACAAAAGCTATTTCAAAAACTTCATAAAGTTTGCTTCACCTTTTAAATCTCGTTTAACAAAACCGACTTTCGTTAACAAGTTTATTTGTTATTAACTAGAAAGTAAAGTTGGGCCATTTACCTCGACCAGCTCAACCGGAGGGGGGCTAAAACTTTAAAATGAACCCCATCGAAAAAAATTCATATTACGTCACTGCCTACAAAACCAACAGAAATTTAAACTAGAAAATTCCACAGTCTGGTCACTCAGCTACTGCTCTCCCACATTTTTCAATCACTCACTCTCCCAAACTGTTGGGGCAAAAGCTCTACTGCGCATATAAAAGTCAGCCCCATGGCCCCCAAGAAATTCAATTCCATTCGCGTCTCTGTGGCGAAAAGTGGAAAAGTGATACTTAAAGTAATCCAGTCCAAGAGAGGCAAATCAAGCCAAGCAAAGAAAACACCTTAAGTTACAAGCTCAGATCTCCATACAAAAAAGTAGAAGTAATCCAATCATGTCCGAGATGAATTTTGATAAGTACGAGCACTACAACTTTGACCATGACAAGCACATCTATTCCGCGCACGGCGGCAAACAACGCTCCAAGAAGGAGGCATGTGAGCACACCAATCACTTTGATCCCTCTGGACACTCGAGGAAGATTCTTACCAAGCTCATGAACACCAACAGCAACAATAATAAAAAGGCCTGCAAAAACTGATACAAAGCCAAGAAGTGAAGCGCATAAGAACTAAGAGAAAGAAGAAAAGAAAGAAAGGAAAAGAAGTGTAAAAGGGAATCAAATCGAATTTTAAAGCAAAAAAAAGTTGGAAGTTGGAAATCAAAGCAAAGTCAGCAGCAGCGGCATTAGCCAAGGCGAAGGAGGCGGGGCGGTGTGCAGGCTGCACTGCTGGAAAGAGAAACCCACTGGAAATACATAAAAGCAAGAAAGAGAGAGAAGTTACAAATAACAAGAAAACACACTAAGCAAACAAAATCTTTGTGAATGTTATAATAATTATTTTCTATTATATTATTTATAGCAACACAACACAAAAAAAGTTAAGATATTACTGCAAGTAGCTACTACACATTTAACTATAAACTTAATTCAGACTTATAATTTTAGTTTAATTAAGCTTTATGAAGTTTGTTTTAGGTATTACGTATAAAATAAAAAGAAAACCAAAACTGAAAGGAAAGAAGACTTTTTTATTTGATTCTTGTTTTACAGTGAATTTACAGCGCACGCTCTCTCTGGCCTCCCAACGTAGGTGTGTGTGTGTGCTGCTCTGTGTTTGTGTGTGTTTGGGGGCATATTTATAGCCATTTAGTTGAACTCATTTGCACTCAGCTCAACGACTTGTCGATCCTCAATGCAAACTGCAACAGCTTTTTCTTTGTTTGATGCAATCTACAACAACATGCTTACACACTGCCATATCGCACATGCAAACAGACAAACATACATACAGCTCTATTTAGAAATTGTTTTTTTGTTTTCATTTCGTAACGGAAATATTCCCGTGACCTTCCTTCAAAATACAAAAAAAAGTTCATAATAAACACAAACTGCCGGTCTCCAGACAAATAAATGTTCACACATACATATATATATACATATCTTCCGCCTGAATTATACGTGCTAAAAAAGTGCCATACATAAAATTAACTAGCTTTTTAGTGTCGACACAAGAGATGGAAGCGGGGAAGAATAGTAGATGCCGTTTTTTCCCGCTCTCAAACCAAAATGTTTAATGTAATTCCGCTTCGTACTGATCCCGAACTAAATATAATGAATTATTGTGCCCAAAATTATATTTTAATAAAAAACGAGAAGGCCAAACTAACTTCGTCTTTGCCGAAGTTTTTATACCCTTGCAAATGTTTTAATACATCAGAGTTTAAGAACGCCTGCATTAAAACAAACAATTTTTCTAAATAAAACCTACTTTTCCACCGCTAGTTCTTATGACAGCTATAAGATATAGTCATCCGATTTTAACCAAAACTTCCAAATCTGTATAAAAGCGTATAATATTAATAATCGCTGAAGTGAGACAAGTTAACATTAAAAACAAAAAAGTTTTTCTCACAAAGACCCACTTTTTAACCGATAGTTTCTATCACTATAAATGTATTCATCCATATAAACCAAAACATCCAATCTGTGTAGAAGCGTATATTTTCTGTATGGCAGCTATAAGATATAGTCATCCGATCGGATCGGTTCCGACATATTAGCAGTGTGCAGTGAAAAGAAGACTCTGTGCAAAGTTTCAGCTCGATAGCTTTAAAACTGAGAGACTAGTTTGCGTAGAAACAGACAGACGGACAGACAGACGGACGGACGGACAAAGGTCAATCGACTCAGCTCGTCACCCTGATCAAGAATATATATAGTTTATAGGGTCGGAAATGAATATTTCTATGCGTTGCAAACTTCTGGGCAAAATTATAATACCCTTTGCAAGGGTATAAAAACCATATTGGGACCTCTGAAAAACCTAGCAAAAACCTACAAATGTCACCAAAGATCAGCGTTGGGCACGAAATTTGAGCTTGTGAGCAATCCAAGTAGAGCAACAGAAACAAGAAGGCCAAGTCTTTGCCAAAGTTTTAATACCCTTTCAAATGCTGTTTTTGAAATATGAGAGTTTAAAAACGCTAGCATTAAAATCAAAACATTTTTCTAACTAAAACCCATTTTCCGAAAGTAAGTCATCTGATTTCGGCCAATCTTCTTGAAAACATGTCAAATTAACAATCGCCGTGTTTAACAACGATAAAATTGAAAACAGAAAATTTTTTCTTACTAAGACTCATTTTCCGACCGATCGGTCTTATGACTATTGACGGACACCATCTTCAGCAAGATAATGCGGCCAATCTCGTTTCAAGGGCCAGTCGTAGGTGGTTCACTGAGAAGAATATCCAGCTTTTAGTATGGGCAGCGCGTTCTCCGGGCATGAATCCAATTTAAAACATGTGGGGTAATCTTGCATGTCTTGTTTATGCTGGCGAACGAAAGTTCAACTCGACTGAAGAGCTTCGAAATGCTGTTACTGAGGAATGGGCCAAAATACCGGATTCAGAGTTCGAATTCATGATTTTATAACATGTTTTAAACAATTTTTATTGAACAAAATATAAGTGGCTTTAATTAAATATCGATGAGTGTATATTCAATAATTTTATTCACTTCTGTTCAATTCCAAATAAATGAGGAAAGCAGCTCTGACACAATAACTTTGTCTGAATGTGGAGATGAAGTCGATTTATATGTGAATTTCTATAAAAAGAATCAGGACAATACAAAAACTTTAGTATATTCACAAAACATTTTAATGGCATCAATCAAGGTTTTCCTGAGCTTTAAACTTTTACAAAATAAAGATAATGTACTTAAATGGTGGTCAGAAAATTCAACAAAGTCTCCGGAATTGTATGAACTATCAAAAGTTATTCTTGCTGTTCCAGCTACACACGTAAGCGTAGAATTTTTATTTTCCGGAGTGAAGTTTATTATAATTCCGCTAAGAAATCAGTTGGACGGAAATACCTTGACCGCCATCATGCTTCTAAGAAATAATCATTATTTTAAATTTGGTGAAGACATTGTTAATAAAATATCATTTTAATCATAAAATAAATACAAACATGTATAGTTTTTATGGCAAACACACGCAAATGAAATTGATAATTTATATACACAAACATGTGTACTGCTGCTTACCCACTTTGTTTGGACTTAAGAGTTAAAATTTCTGTTAGTTTTACCGGTCCATACCGGTACGTACCGGTACGATACCGAAATAAAAAGGTACCGGAACCGAATACCGAAACAATATCAGAACCAAAACAGAACCTTTTACCGAAACTTTAGTTTCGGTACGTACCGGAACCGGGCCCGATATTCGTTTCGGTTTGATTCCCTGGTGCGAAAGCATTTAATACTAATATTCGCTGAGACTGTGGACGTTAACATTGAAAACAAAAAGGCTTTTCTCATTAAGACCCATTTTCCGTGCGGTCGGTCCTACGGCAGCTATAAGATATAGTCAACCGATTTTGACCAAAAGCATACAATATTAATATTGGCTGAGTTAGGGGACTGTTAACGTCCAAAAACAAAAAGGTTTTTTTTTACTAAGACTCAATTTCTGACCGATTGTTCCTGTGATTCGACTCGGTGGAAGACTGTGAGCAAAGATTCGGATAGATAGCTTCTAGTTTGACGCACGGACAAAGCTCAGTCGACTTCTGTCGTCGCCCTGATCAAGAATTTAAATAGTTGATGGGGTCGGAAATGAGTAAATGAGTAAGGGTATAAAAACAACCCTTATCACTCACTATCAGGCGTGTTCCTGTTTTCGATTTCGATCAAATCATGCGGAATTGGAATTGTTTAAAGTTCTTGCTTCCCAAAACAGACTGTGTTATTCGACTTCTAACTTCAAAATCCCAATTACCTTCATTCGATCCTATCTATGGCAAAAAGATTCGACCGAATTCTTTAATCGTTTCTTAGAAATCGCAGCTCCTACTAATTCCGATTAATCGGATTCGGAAACGGGAACAGGCCTGTATATATATTTTTTTGTTTAAGCAGACGTCTGCTTCTACGCCAAGGGAATCTCGAACGCAAAGACTGCACTTGTTGCGCCGTCTGCTTGAGCAGGCGCAGAGCGCCTACTCGCATGGACTTCGAAGCGAGGCAATTGTACTTGTTGCGACGTCTACTTGTTTGAATCGGCGGCATTTCGTATGCGTCTGAGTGACGCCAGTTGCCTAAAAATAAATCTCAGATTAATGGGAGCAAGGGTGTGCCCACCACTACCATAGATTAACACCCTGTTTTAAAAATTCCAAAAATTTTTACCTAAGGATTGGTAATAAAAATGATCAAAAAATGTTTTTTAATTTGTGTTCTGGGCACTTAAGACCAAAACAATATTTCAGGAGCTCTGATTATTGCAACAATTCTTTTGGTTCAAATATTGTCCCACAATTTAATCGTCTACCTTGCAAATGTAACTTTACACATCTATATTTTCTGAAAAAACCATTCACCACAACTCTATAAATCCTTTGTAGGCTATGAAAAACATTACCACCTTCTGAAAATCTATCTAAACATTTGGGAGAGTAAGTCCCTCATAGATGGTAATCATATACTTTAATTTGGTGCTGTTAAAAGCAGGGGCAAGATTTTATATGCTTCTCCTGCTTTGCCTTTTCAAATAAATTTTGATATCATTTTTAGTTTTTTAACTAAATTCCGTTCCGATCACAATTTAAAAAAAAAATTGGCCATCTTTTATTACGTTTTATTATTAATATCGACATCAATGTCGTTCGTACCAACGAGAAACATTCAAATAAGTTTAAGACTATTAATAAATAGGTTCATTAATATTGTGACATAAAGTCATCAGATTCTCTTCTACTTCTCAAAGCTTCGCCTGATAGGAGAGTGCATCTTTCTCAGTTTTATACTGAATGTTAAACATAAAGAACCTATAGTTCTTGAGTTTGAACTTAAAGTAGAATAACACATTTGAGCTAAAAACCACCTAGCTTAGGGGTCTGAAAACTTGGAAGAAATTTTTGTAGTAATCAAATCGATTCGGTCTTAACAAACCTGTTATGTTTGAGAAATAGATTTTGTGTCGTTAATTTGCTGAACGAAATCGATTCAATTTGAAATAACTTGGTATGTGGTGTGTCTAACTGAGATCTTTAAGTAAACAAGTTATATGTTATGAATCATACGCATCTAATCAGAGGTGTACTGAAAATCTAGAGTTACTTGATTGTATGGAAGCAAAACCGTACGACTGAAATCTATTTTAATTTGGCAGTTGATTTAGTATCCCAGAATATTTGAGTATCTCCACATACATATATAAAAATAGAAAACAGTTTTAGTTCTAAAAGTTAGTTTATATAAAAACCTCTAAAGATTTCTGGGACACCCCGGAATAAGTCATAATATTATTGAATGGAACTTTTTTATAATGTAGGCAGTCCATCTTGATGTCTGCATATTAAACAAAAATTTCTTTAAAGGTCCACTCTAAAATGCTCTCTTATTTTGCCGGCTTTTTAAATTGCGTCTTTGTTGATTTTTGTTAAACAATAAAAACAGAAACAGACAAAGTTGATCAGGTGGTTGTTTTATTTATATGATGCATCGCATATTAATCATCATGAATAAATTTCGCCATTTATTGCCCTGTATCAAACAATTTATAGATGGTTTATCAGTTATTTTCTAGAAAACACTCGAGCTTTTTTTTTCTGAAGGTCTCAAACAAAACAACAGATAAAAGAGCTTTTTTGGTGAGAGAACCACAAATAAGAAAACTAAACAAATGTGTAAAAACAAACTTGTTTGTAGCCGGTGTGTTATTTTTTTGTCAATAAACAAATGACGCATTAGAAATTGTACAATCTTTGGACAAGAAATAGATTTTTTGGCAAAAACAAATGACTTATAATAAAACATTTATGTAATAACAAACAAGCTTCCGTAAATAGCCCAGAGGCGAGTTGAATAACCTTCCCTTCAATTGCTTGCAAATAACAAATACAAAATTGTGTAAGGTAGTTCAGACAAAGCAGCGGACAACCGGTTTCTGGGTTACAACTAATAGAACCCATTTGAAAGTTGATTTTTTTTATTAAGTGCACATTATCTTGAGGTAAAAATTATTATGTAATGTCAAGAAATAAAAGACGACTGAATGAAAGGGAAAGATCTTTCAATGACTAACAACTAGAATCGACTTCTTCTTCAAAACAAGTGTGAAAGTCGGTAAATCAATCGGAGTCTGCACCTAACTTAACCACATAACAATGTGAAGTTGTGCCTATCGCTTTGGGGCTGGAGATAACTAGAAAACTGTTGAATATAACTGCCAGAACGGCAAGCTATGGCCCTTCTTAAAGGCGGGTTTGGTCAGCTGAAAATGGCAAAAGGGAAATGATTTTAAAGAAATAGTTTTACGGATTTTTTAAATTCGTGTATGTTTTAACGACCATTATGATAGTCAAATCTCGGGATTCTTTTGGTAGAGACAAAAATCCCGGTTTGAATGCAATTCTGCACTTAAACTTATTGGTCACTGTGTTAGGTAGTGGGGAGGAAATCTCTCTCACTAACATTGTAGGGCCATTTGTGGACACACTCACATACAAAGGCCGCTGACAGCTTTTTTTGTTGTTAAGTCGAATTGGAATTCCCAAATGATTTTAACGGCGCAGGCATGGAGAGACGGTTGTTTGTTGATAGCAGAATCAGGCAAATATCGCTGATGATTTGGTGGAGATACCAATGAAACAGCTGTACGATCAACTAGCCTCCTTACTTTTGAAATATACTTTACTATCTATACTCAATAAGAATTCATTATACCTACCAACACACAAAATACATAAAAATCGGTTTAGCCGTTTCGTTTCACATTCCTGAACACACACCGTGATACGAGATTTATATATACTAGATGAAAGTTTAGTGGCATGGTGATATTAATATATTCGAGCTGGTTACAAATCATTAGTATGTCTTTCAGTTTCATTTATACTGACTGGCTGGATAAAACAAATATATGTATAAGTAAAAAAAGTACCTTCGACTGATGACTCTTTACAATGATAGATTTCCAAAAATTTTAAGGCTTTAGACTCTGTCAACTCCTTGTATAAAGATTGGTTTTCGTCTTTCACAAGGTGAATATGGTAAAGAGTTATTTATGCTCTTGTCTGTACAATGAAGCATTATGTTTCTTTGCAAACTATTTTTATTTTTTTTTTTTTTTAATATACGTAAGCCGTATATTAGAGTAGGGCAAACTTGACATTTATACCGGCTAAATAAAAATGTTAAGGAACATTTTTTTAGAACCGATCTTTTTTAGAAAACTTTTAATCCGGATCATGTTCGGGTTCGGGCAGGAATATTTATTCTGCTCCGGTTCAGGTTCGGTTCGGACTTCCCAAAAATCCCGGAGTCTCTGACTCCGGAGCGGCTCAACTCTGAACCGGTTTACAGCCCTGTATATTTTCTTGATCAGCATCAACAGCCGAGTCGATATAGCCCTGTACTATACACAAAGAAATCTTAACCGGTATTGTGGGTTGGAAATGCGCCAACCCAAAAAGTCGGTTAAACTAAACAAATTTTACTGTAAAATTTTACGTAAAGAGAACTATTGCTAAAGTAAATCTAACCGAAAATCTCGTTTAGAATTGTGCCAACCCACATAATTAGTAGGGGAGAGTCTCCGGTTGTGGACACACTTGCGTTTTTCGCTAATAACATTTTTCCGAGTCAACATTATGCAGTGATATGAACATCATTGTAAAGCTAGAGACTCTAGCTAACTTTCCTCTGAAGTAACCTATTGTTCTAGACAAATGGAGAAAAATTTGCAGCCATGTATATGAAGTAATGTTGTGAAAACATCGATAGTGAGCACTATCGATAGTTTGAACATCGATAGTATTGTTTGCCAAATACACAATCATCGATAATATCGATAGTGCTATCGATGTTTTTACAACACTAATATGAAGTGCTGATTTTTGGCCAAAATTTTTTTTCCCGGTTGTGGACACCCTTGTAAAATCCCTAGAAATGGAAAAATATGAAGTAAAATGGCCATGAATTTAAAAAAAAGATCGTTTATTTATTTAAGAAGCCTTCAGTGCAAAAAGAACAAAAAATAATGGTCTTCAGTGGCAAAAAAATGAATAAAATAATGTCCTTCAGTGGCAAAATGAAAAAAGGGTTAACATCTATTCTTCTAGTCCAATATTGGAATCGGCGGAAACGATGATACGACGCTGATTGTTTTCATCAAGATCAGCTTCTGTGGCGACTTCTACTGCATTTCGTTCGACAGCCTCAATGAAGTCAGCTTCGCAGAAAGCATCAGTAGACAGCGGACTTTGCATATTTGCATATTTTGAACCGCTTGTCGGATTTAATTTCTGATTGCACACATCTTTTTTCACTGAAAAATTATGTAAGTCCGCTAAAAACTATTTTGCATAAATTGCATATTTGCATATTAAAATATGCAAAATATGCAGAATATGCAAAATATGCAAAAACCTATATTATATGAAACTCCATGTTTCAGATCACATATTATCCTGGTAGGCCAGGATTACTAAAAGGTCAACAACAGAAGATTAGTGAAAAAAAATACTTTTGATTTAAAACGGCTAAAAGATTTGCCATAAAAATGTTTTGAAATACATTTTTCCATATGAGGTAAGCGGCATGCGTTGCTCAGGGTTCGGAAGTTATTTTCGCGAGTTATTTTAACCTATTTACCGTGACTGTCGACTTTTTTAATCGCGAAATAATACGGATCTCTATGGTAACAAGATCGCTAATTACTTAAGAAACTGCTCTTCAAGTCCACAAATGGCCACACATAGTAACATTGCCATAAATTTGACAATACTGAACCGCGATAAATACCATGGAAGACCAATACTAAAGAATATAGTCAAGATTATAGGAATCGTTTTAAACCACTTTCCGTTACCGACAAATCATTAAATAGCGGAAAAATACCAAAGAGGATCAAAAATAGTAACAATTCCAAACAAATTGTACTCCCTATAGAGTGAAAAATGCTAGGATCAATGCACTAGAGCCGTTCGAAGCTAAGGGTTCTCCATGGTAATACGACCGCTAATTACTCAAGAAACTATTTTCCAATACCACAAATTGTTATTATAATAATAATAGTCATGTTATGACACTACTGAACCGCGATATACATAATGGAGGACCAATGCTAAAGAATATAGTCTCTTATTTACCCGTCTACATTGCCATCCATCAAATCTTCATAATAATCATAGGTCATACGAAAAATTGGCCAATTTTTGGATTATTCAATCTACGCCTCTTATTGATTAACGCCTGCGCTTTCATAAGTACTCAAATAAAAAATTGACAATTTTCGCGGTTTTTAGTCTACACCACGCATCTTTATGATACTTATGAAACTCAAATGTTAATTTTTGATATTACGCGATTTTTTGGACCATTTGTTCCTTTACAGTATTTACTCGTTTACTATTGCCATAACAATCTACGCTTTTATGAAAAATGTAAAAATTTTCCAATATATTAGAACTCTCACTATACCTTTCATTTGCCAACGCCTGCGGTTTTTTAAATATTCATATGAAATTTTGCCGAATTTTGCGGTGTTGGACCATTAAATGCTTATAAGAAAATGTTCAACTTTCGCGATTTTTTGATCGTTTGGTCTTCAATTTCTATTTAAGCGTCTATAATGGCCATGTATCTAATATTTATAATAATTTTGATTTTTTATACATTTTACATATTTTGCATATTTTTGCATATTTTGCATATTTTTGCATATATTGGTTATGCAGTTTTCAATGGAAAGTGGGTTATTTAATTAGTATAAATCCAAATTTTCACCTCAATCAGCGTTTATTTAAAAAGTTGCATAAAATCCGCTGTCTAAGCATCAGGGTCAAACGGAACAATACCGGGCTTACGAAAACTGGACTTGATTGTTTTTGGGGTCAGCGCCAAGTCGAGTGTCCTGCACACCAAACCGGTGATGTTTTGGTTTGTAGCTGGCTTTGGCTGTAGCTTTCTTATCGATGAGGCATTGCTTAATGGCATCGACCAGCCCATTAAAATTGATTTTTGTTGAATCGGACGATTTTTTTGGTGTTGTCATGGCAAAAATTCACAAAAATGCTGTTAAAATAAGATACACTTACATAAACAACTATTTTTGACAGTTTTATGGCCAAACACACGCTTTAAATACAAAAAACGAGGGTGTCCACAACCGGTGCAAAAGTGTGTCCATTCTTGGAAATGCTAGCCATTTTTATTTTGTTCAGCAAATATACACGACACAAACACTTCACTGAAACTTGATATCACATCACAAAGTACACTTAATGCACTAAATCACAAAGTATAATACTCACCTCTTTTCAATGTTTTGCTTCGATTTAACACAATGCGGAAATTGACAAAAATAGAAACTCGGAAAAATTTTGACGATTTTTTTTATTTGCTCACAGCAAGAAACCAAATGCGTGTTTACACTTCGGTAATGGCTCAGATTATGTGCACTGTCAAACTACAAGTTTGACATTATTCAGTTTGGCGGCATCTGTTACCCGTCAAAAAATAGACTGGGGTGTCCATAACCGGATCGTGTCCACAACCGAAGACTCTCCCCTAATATTTACCGATGTTTAAAGTAAGTACTTTTTTACTGAGTTCACAGTAATTATACCATCCAATTGGTAATTTGACATCTGTAACATCACTGTAGATAAGTAGTTTGGGATACTATTTTAGCTGTCACAATTTGCCAATCAACTTGAGCTCAATATCATCCCAGAGCAGAAGAGCCAACCCCAGCGAGCGAGCGATGGTGCTCAAATCCCAGTTGAGCGCAAGAATTTGTATATTTCTTTGTATTTCAAATGAACCAAAGCTGGTTTAGGTGGAAAAGGAAGGGATCTTTCCTGTAATTAAATTAATATTAAATACGCAGCCCTAATTTATTTCGAACATGCTTAAGAAGATCGAGCTTTGGGATTTTATTGTGCTCGAATTTCATTCAATCTTTATTTTATTACCCCGGGAGCAAATCAATGTTTTTTTGATCGGTTCCCAGTTTTTATTATCGTTTAATTATGACTTAATCCCGTATGGACTAATTTTTTCTGAGTGTCAGCCTTTTGGTAGTGTTTCCAGCCATAGCCCCTGTGGGCCGAACACACATGCTTTACTGAATATCAAAGAGAGACAATCACATTATAATGTCCTCTCTTCTTTGGGAACCCTGCCATAGAGCCGAAGAACTGCAAATATGAAAGAAGAGAGGTTTTAGAAAAGAAACCAAAGTTCGGTTGGCAACGGGGATGTACAAGTTGTTGTTACTACAGAAATGATCAACAAAATCCACAAAATGTTGTGTTAAGGCAATATGGGACCAGGAGCAATATCCAGAGGATGATTCATTTAAGTGCTTTTAACAAATTCACAACGCTCATAGCCATGAACGCTCAATGGACTGAAAAGGGATTTGGGGACCACAGAAAGTAAATACAGTAAGTTCAATTCACAAGTAAGGTCAGTAGTTTTGATTGATTTCTGCCCTAACCAGACTTAACCTCCTCGAACTATTTTCTATGGAAGCTGTATGTATTCACATTTTTTGTTCAAGTTTTTAAACCTTGAATGAAACTGTTATTATTGGCCTATACTCAGATGAGATAAAAAATTAGTTCGGCACAGTGCTTCATACAAAAAAGATGCCTTTTTAAACATATTCAGATTTCAAAGCAGTACAAAATTGTTTCTATTCATGTGAAATATTGTACAAAAGTAAAAATTGATCTCATCTGAGTATAGGCCTTAAAGCTAATTCTGAGGTAAATTAAACAAATATCTGTCCCTGTAACTAGACTTTCGTTTTCTCTTCAAATTTTCTGGTTCGGGTTCAGGTGACATGTTCATTGTTAAAATGGATTTCTTTCTTCACAACTATTAAAAGAGCCACGCACGTTTACATACATATTTCTTAGTCGGATCGTGAGTATAGCGCGTGCCACACGCCAGGCGATACGTGCGAAAGGGGCGGAGGTAAATCAATATCGACTTCTGGAATATTTCTCCGTAAGACGCATATACGCATGTTGCACACTTTCACCGCGAAAAAAGAACACGAATTCGAGGTAAACAACCAAAAATTCTTGAATTCTGAGATTATGCATAAATGAATGGAAGGCTAGATTCGATGTGGATGCGGACATGTTAATTGCGAGTGACTAATGAACCGTTAAAGTAAAATCAAAACTAGAGCACTGCCCCAATAACCATCGCGATGCACGCGGCCCACAGATTAGCACCTTTCAACGAGGCGGTAAAAAAAATAAAGTGAAATGAAATGAAAGATGTTCTAGATACCATTTCCCCGTAGCAGGTATTAGCACCTGAAG
Source organism: Lordiphosa stackelbergi (assembly GCA_018904235.1). NCBI lineage: Eukaryota > Metazoa > Arthropoda > Insecta > Diptera > Drosophilidae > Lordiphosa > Lordiphosa stackelbergi. The sequence goes on from JAEIFU010002148.1 coordinate 25,915, forward strand.
TTATACTGGAGCATAAGCTGCAGATGCTGCGGTTAGTTGGCGAGTGAAGTTCAAACCGATCGGGCGTGTCTGCTCCTCCAAATTAAAGGAACAATTAAGGAATAATGTCGGCCTACCAGGAAATGTCAAAGAAGCCCACAAGGTCACATAGTTGTGTAGGCTTATGGATTTTGGTATTGAGTATGCTACTCTTTGCCTTGACCCTTGTCGCAGTGGGTCTGACCTCAGCCGGAAGTGAAGCTGATGTGTTAATAGTGAATCGTCTGTGGAAACATTTTAAGAAAGGTTCTGAAAATGACACAAGTGAGGAAGAAGTACTGGCTACCGTGGAGCGTATAGCCAGAGACGCAACTAATGCCAGCTCTCATGGCAACAACTACTATGAGGAGCAAACGGCGGTCGTGGTGAATGCGGAAAGCTCTGAACCGATCCTAGCCCAACGTGTAGATAACTTTGGTCCACCCGAAGACAGTGTGGACTCATCTGAACATGATCCTTACTATGATACAGGCGATGATTATGGTACAGATCGTTATTATGAGGGAGATATTCCTGCGGAATCAGTGGAAGAGCAGTCCAAGGTTGAAGGCAGAGCTAGCCAGACACGTACTTATGACTCCTACTATAGTTCTTGGCCCTATGGCGGGAAACACGCGCCTGTGGCTACGCACCCAACAACGGATGGTAATAACCGGAAGCTGCAGACCAGACCAAATCGGTAAGTAAAAAAATATTTAGAACCAAGCATTTTTTGACTTAAAACTACACTTATAATTCAACGTTTGAGCCTGAGAAGATGGTAAACTTTCCTTGAGTACTTTCGGGTGCTAAATTCTAATTTGCTGTTGGTTCGATAAGTTTGGCTAATTTATAAACGCTCTGGAAGTTTTGTTGAAACCCTTATGAATACCATCGATTTAGTTGATAAATATCGATCAAATATTTAAGCAATAAGTATTCTTATTATTTTTGGCTTCTATCGCATTTGCCAACACGTATCAAATATTTGCTATTGCCATTATTGGCTTACGGCAAATATTTTCAGTTAATCAATTACCATTTTAAGATTGTTGATATATCGATAACCATCTATGTTTGCAATTGATATTCGTATTATTTGTCTTTAAAAACGTCAAATGACATTCGGAAACCACAATTAGAATGCCATTTCATATGGTGATCCCAACTCAAAAAGAATAAACTGGAATGTTGAATATAGTCGTGGTTCTTGGACCGAAATTGTTCTTTGGCATAATCTATGAACCAACCTACTATTAATGTTTAACCGTTAAAAATATCTTTTTTTCAATTTTTGAATGGACCACCCTGTATGTCAAGCACAAAATGCGCCTAACAGCTCATTGAAATCTGCGGTAAGACAGAGGAGCTTAAACACATTGCACACGCCACACTTTCGTTGTTGTTTTTAGAAAAGGAATAGCCACGCGTATAGCCTTCACGCTAAATTGAGTGCAAAAACCACATCATATGGGTTTCTCTCCAAGCTAAGGTTTTGTTGTTGGCTGCAAATGATTTCGTTGTTGTTTTCTTAGCGTTTAGCTCTTAGGCAAAGCTTATGGCTAAGCGGAGTGCAACAACAACTTCATATGTGTTCTCTCTTTTCTTTTTCTCCGACCTTAAATTTCGTTGTTGACTGCAAAAAACCCACGATCACACAAACACATACAAAAATCGGGTTTCTCTTTCTATGTCTTGTGTTTCTTGTTGTTCCACAAATATTTTTTTCATTTGTATTGAAATATGTATTGTACCAGAAGCCGCCATAAAATATAATTTAACAGCTGCAATGTTGTCAGGTCTTACATTAGGAAATTGGAGAAATGCGGCAGCTCTAAAGAAGCGGTGACTCCTTTTTAATATACCTTTTGGCATTTTTTTAGTTTTGCTGAAAATGCTTTAATTAATTTAAGTTCATTTTATGAACTATAGTTCATTTGAACTTTAGTTAATTTTTAAGTATAGTTCGTTTGAACTATAGTTCGATTTTTAACTATAGTTCACTATAGTTCATATTTTTTACACTAAAGCAAATTTTAAGGCGTTTACTCATTGTCTGATACATGAGATATGATAATCAAGTAGGCCTGCATTTCATAATGATTTTCTATGAATTTAACAAGCTATTCACATTTAAATACTACTAGACTATCATATCTCCATGCAAAAGTTTGGGCTTGTCGAGCCAACCCAGCAACAGGTGCGAAGAGTTCCCACGTCCAGGGCACAGATTCGTCTACATACTGTGCCGCTGTGCTTCACAATGTGGAATTCCGCCCAATGTGCAATGTGTCCATAACCCAAGAGTCCTACAACAGTTTCATTGATCCACAGGTTAAGCTGCTCCAGAACATTTGTCGTAAGCGTACCCTGGTGGCAATTGCACCCACGACATGGACACGTTACAGGGACGAGAATTTAGCGACAGAGGGAATCGCATTTATACCGCTTAACCAAACTCAGGAGATGACTGGCCTGCAGTTGATGGACTTCTATGGCCGTTTTAAGCAATATGTGCTCATCATTCGTGGCCTCTCCGTCTATCCAGTGATCTGTGGTGCCAATTGTCACCCATCATTAATGGTGATCGATCGAAGAACTTGCCTAAGACCAACGTGATTTTCGAGTGCACAGCCACAATCTAGCCAAGGCCTAGGAGGTACTTTGTTTCTTTTCCGTGCATTGCACCCAGAAATTTACAGTTGAGCTTAAAGTGGTCCAACCAGACGGTAACAGCGTCTCTTCTCCAGAGGAAAAAAACTAGAGGAAAGCTAACTTCGGCTCGACCGAAGTTTATATACCCTTGGAGCATGATATATTCCTGCCAGTTTTTTATATGGCAGCTGTACGATATATTTATCCGATTTTAATCAAATTCTCCAAAATTGTGTTGAAACAGATAATATTCATAACTGGAAAGTACAAAGACGCTACCATTGAAAACAAAATAGTTTTTCTCACTAAAAACTAGTTTTTCGACCGATCGTTCCTATGGCAGCTTTATGCTATAGTCATCCGATTTGGATCAGACTTGACAAAATTGTGTGTTAGCATATCATATTGATCAGTAACGAGTTTGGGAGCGATAGCATTGAAAACAAAAAAGTTTTTCATACTAAAACTTTTTTCAGACCTCTCTTTTGTATGGCAGCTATACATATAGTTGCCCGATTTTCATAAAACATGCTGAAATTATGTGAAAGCATAAGAAACTTTTAAATACGAGCTTCGGTCACGTTTGCATGGAAACAAAAAAGTTTTTCTCACTAAAACTAGTTTTTCAACCGACCGTTCCTATGGCAGCTATATGCTATAGTCATCCGATCCGGCCGGTTCCGACAAATGTGCAGCGTATTTGTACCAAAAGACTTCGTGCAAAGTTTGGTTACGATAGCTTTAAAACTGACGGAGGAGATAGCATAGAAACAGACGGACGGACAGACGGACATGGCTATATCAACTCAGCTCGTCACGCTCCCAACGCCTATATTGGCTGACTAACTGTCTGACATGTTAACCTGAATTTAATTGGAGGCAGGGGTAAAGGGAGACTCGCCGATTGTGTAAAGATTCCCCCCACACTACATGTGTGATCCATGGCTGCCACTTCTATGGAGACATAGCTACATTACAACATTAAGAAATCCCTTCCAGCATTTAGCATATAGCAAAGCAGTTTCCTTTCAACAAACTGACAGCGCAACTCGCGAAGAACCGAATTCTTGTGTTATTAAGTAGTTAAAATAATGAACTATAGTTCATTCGAACTATAGATTTTAAAAAGTTTAACTTTGGATATGTGTTTTTAAAATTAAAAATATTTATTTTTCTAGATTGAGGACCTCGTTTTTTGGGTTCCAACCGTTTGTTTATTTAAGTCTAAGCTACATTTTTGCCCAGTATTGCGTCAAATTTGAAACTGTTTACAAGAAAAAGTTGAAAAATACTGAGAAGAAATTTTTTTACAATATTTTATAAGTAAAGTTAAAACTTAAAAATTCTGGCTCTGACAGTTTTTCGCGGGTACGGTATACACCCACAAATTTGTGGCTCTACCTTCTCTAACCTCTCACATGTTTACCACACTATAAAATATGTACAACGTACATTGTACATATCATATGGAAACGTTAAAAAAAAAATATGTACATTTTGAAATATGTGATTAAAGCGGAAATGGGCTTAAAGTGAAATTCCAAATACTTTTCGAGATATGGCGTTGCAAATCCCAATCAGGAGCTGAAAACTTCTAAGTGCCATAAAAAGAAAACGGAAGCTAATAAGACCAAACATATCGAAAACTTGTATACCCTTTCAGAAATTATAGGTTTCGACTCGATCAACTTTTAAGTGTTGCACAATACAACAGCTGCTGTTCGAAATTTCTGAATTAATGTCAATTCATGCGTTGAAGCGTGAAAAGATCTGTCGGGAATGGGGCTAGCTCCTCTTCAATATCTGTCATGATTTTGTCGCTTGTCGCATGTTGTGCAAGTGGAATTCTGGCCAATTTAATAATTAAAACAAAAACCTATAAAACTGAAAGACAAGTTTCTCTGTCATTGCTTAATATTGTGAAGGACGATGTGGTATTAACACATTATGCATCAAAATCGTAGCCTATTAAGTTAAGAAGTTGTAAGTCTTTTGGTTTCGGAGGCCATTTAGTCCAAATATACCACTTCCTGCTCTCTGAAAATTGTTAAGAAGGTATTCTCCATGTCTGCCATGTATTCTCCATGTTTTTTAAAAAAAATCTTATCTGAAAACGCAAAGACTTTTACCAACTCTGTTTTTTGTATTATGCTACAAACAGATAAGAGTTCTAAGGGCTGTTCTAAAAGTTCTCGGCCGTCAAAGTGGGTGTCCAAAAAAAAGGTATAGTGCTGGCGGCCATGATTCCACGACTCCAGGCTGTCTGAAATGAAAACTAAAAACGGGGTTATAATCAGTATAGGTGTCATTCTGGTCCGACCCTCGAAAAATGTTTGTTATTTTTGTTTACCAAATGGCGGCCATTGAAAAAAGAAAATTTGAATTTTGGGCCCTTTTTTTGTAGTTTAGTGTAACAAATAATATAGTAAAAAGTTTTTTAAAATTATGATTGATGATCAGACCAGAATGGTGACAATTCTGCGTCGATTTCACTTTGAATCATCCAAATCGGTTCGGTGTAACTGGAGATATCATGGCCGCCAGTTCGAAAATCGTGGTTTCGAGATAAATGCGTTTAATTTTTGAAGTAGTTTGAAAATTGCTTGTTTTATCAAAGACATTGGTCGACCAAAAAGGCTATATCTTTTAAAGTATTTCGAATTTCAAAAAATTTGTTTGGTGCGATATTCTCAAATATCCAAGCTATAAAATAATAAAAAAAAAATCTAAAAAAAACCGGTGAACATGTTTCAGTTTCGCAAAATTTTGGAGCGATTTTGAGAGTAGTTTTCAGCCGAAAACTGGTTTAAAAACGAACGAGAAGGCCAAGCTAACTTCGTCTGTGCCGAAGGTTTTATACCCTTGCAAATGGTTCGAAATATCAGAGTTTAAGAACGCTAGCACTCAATCAAAAAATTTTCTAAATAAAAAACCCACTTTCCGACCGATGGTTCCTATGACAGCTATAAGATATAGTCATCCGCTTTGAGTAGAAACAGACAGACGGACGGACAAAGCTCAATCGATTCAGCTCGTCTTCCTGATCAGGAATATATATATTTTTTATAGGGGGGGGAGAAAAAATTTTTTTTTTTTTTAACTTCTGGACAAAATTATAATACCCTATGCAAGGGTATAAAAATGTCTGCGTAATTGAACTGGGAGCACGGTTGATAATGTTAATGGTGATGACATTTTTCTTTTTGAGAGTATCAATAAATACATAATTTCTTTCGAAAATAATTTTATAAAAGATCACAAACCCGTCGAAATTTTAGATATGTAAAAAAAAATTTAGGAAAGTAAAATAAATGTTACAACATTTCTTTGCTAATGCTAAAAGACATTTTCCTTATTTTAATACCATGACACAAACTACAAAATAAAAGCAGATTTTCTTGTAAATAAAATTTTTGATATTACGATTGAAAATGTCTTAAAAGTCTTCGATGAAATTTTTATTTATTTTGAAATCAGGAAAACTTTAAAGATAATTATCTTTTCAATTCATCAGAAAAAACTCACTTAAACCCTTCAATCTTTTTCTGCAGCTTGCCCTATCCCGCCTATGATGATGTCTATGACTATCCCATGGGTTTTCAGCCTCGTCCACATGCTGAAACAGCCATGCCTAAGCAGGCGATACCGCCCACGGAAGTGATTCGCCCTCCGGTTCAAACTGAACCCACTTTGCTGACGGTTTTGAAAAGTTTGAAGCAAATCTGGGATTTGTATCAGGCTATAATAAGTGCTTGGAATTCGGTGAGTGAACGTCATCAGCAAAGCAGGGAAGAGTTGAAAAAGGAACAGGCGGCCAAGCTGGCGGAGAGGCAAAAGCTACGACAGCAGCAGCAACAACAACAACAACAGCAGCAGCAGAAAAAGTCCAGAATCAACTCCAAAAAGCCGCCAAACATTGAGAATAAAGCCAAAGCCCAGAGCACCACCACAGCAACAGAAACATCCACTACCAACTCTCCTGACTCTACCTCAGCTAGCTCCAAAGAGGAATCAACTTCCCTGGCACCAGCCAAAGTAGAACCCCGTCGTGGAGCCAAAGGAGATGCAGATAAAAAGAATACTGTGCGTGGTCTTCGCCAGAGACGCCTGGCTGAGTCTGACCCAGACACAGATGTGGGCGAGGGACGTTATATCAAGGGTGATCCGCTCAAGGGTTACTACGATTTTGTCATTACCGAAGGCTCCTATAAGTTCTGGGCTGCCTTTCAGGTAAGTTAATCAAAATTTAAATGTACAAAGAGACAACACCCAAGCTCAGTCTCTCTTCCTTTAGGTGGGCACCGCCATCTTGATCATCTACTCCACCTTTGCTGCCATTTACTACTCCAAGGTGAATCCCTTGACCAGTGATTATGATTATACGGATTATTTGGGTGGTGGTCGAGCGTTATCTGGCGGAGATGAAGATTTTGTCGATGATGGTGATGCGCCGACCACGCCAGCTATTCCAATTACAACCCGCCTCATGGATTGGCTACCACGGACAGCGCATTCTTTGCAATTTATTTTGGATGCCATCGATAAAATACCCCTTGATCATGATCGGAGTAAAGAGTTGGGTTGGAGTACAGATGCGGATGCAGATAAAGATACCAAGGCAATGAAATAGTTAAAATATGTTCGAAAAAAAAATAATGAAAAAACGATGTGGAAAACAAGTTTGAAAAATGTTTTTAATGGGAATCTAGAAATGCAAACCAAAAACTTTTAACTATTTCTGTCTCTCCTAAGATCATTTCAGTCATTTTCGCATACTTCGGGCAACTTATCTTAAGAAAAATAGGAGCTTTTTTTTTACCATACGAAAAACATATTTTCATTAATTTACATTTGTTTTTGTTTTAAGATAATTTACTAGAATCACTGTGACCCACCCTTAAGAGCGTATTTGCTCATCTGCCTCATTGCTTGTAGTTGCCGCCGGAGCCGTTGGCTTCTCCTTATCGCTGGTGAGTAACTTTTGTAAACTTTCCGGCTTGACCAGACCATAAGCATCAGCATATTGCATGAGATCACAAATGATGGGTGATTCCACAACCAAAATGTATTGGCAGGTCTTTGGTTCTAGCAAATACATGGACACAGCAGTGCCAGAGTTGGTCACAGGGGTGCAAGTGAGTTTGACATCCACTTCACGTGGCAAATTGGTGCGATCGCAGTGAGTGCCCTTGTCATAGTGATGCCAAATTGAAGAGGTAAAACCTGGACGGCGGGCACCCTTTTCGGGATTTACATTGACCCACTGGCGATGTGATTCATCGGAGAAGTAGCCCAGGAAGAGTTCCACTTCGCTGTTTTTATCCTTGTGAAACTGACGCACATGCCGGCCATAGCAGAACTCATACTTCCACCAGCCATTGCCCTGGAAAGGTGATCAAATTTATAATAAGTAATTAGTCTCAAAAAAAGATGGAACGGCTTACCCCGGTGAGGCAATTCTTGCCCGAGATGAATTCTCTGATGGGTGCCAAATCATGCATGGCACTGGCAGAGGCTCCTGAGTTGGCTGCAGCCGCTGCTGCTCTGGTCAATAGAAGCTGCTGATAGTCATTGTCCACTTCGATATCACCATTGGCCATTAATTCTAAAATAATTTTATCCACATCTCCGCTGTATTTAAAGGTAACCATATCACCCTCAGCCTTGGGCCACAATTTAGCTGGAGCCTTGCTCTCCTTGTCCTTGGACAAGAGCAAATCATTTTCACTCTCCGACCATTCATTTAGCTCCCATTTCAGCATGCTGAGCGGTTTGTTGGGCTCAGTCAAGGAATTGAAACACTTGATGGAAATCTCTTTGGTCTCTTCTGCATGAAAACCGGGTATAACACACAAGGCTGAGGTCAAGATGATGGCTTCATAATTGCACGAGGAAGTCTCCTTGAACGAGTAAATGTCATCTTTGCCATGCGGATAGCAGACATAACGCACCATGGTGGTGCGTGGAGCATCTATAATGTCGCACATGGTGCCATCAGTAAACTCCATTTCGAAATATGGATAGCGTGTGTTGTCGATTTTGAGAGTTTTGTATTTGGGTTTACCACTCGCCTGTCGTTCCAACTCCCAGGCCTTGTTCAAGACTTCGGTTTTATCTTCATTCCATTTGCCCAGATAGTATTCCTGGAATTTGACATTCTTGCCCTCGCGTTCCTCATGATACTGACGCACATGATGACCATGACATATCTCATAGGACCAGTAAGCCTCAATTCGATATGAACAGGTGGGCGCTGAAAATATGGGCTGCAGCAGACTGATGGGAGACAACTCGGGCTTGTCGCTTTGCTCTTCCTCCTTGGGCTTCTCTAAGGTGGGTATCAAACACTCATAGCTCTCCTTATCGTCGGTAATGAAACTTTTCAGCTGATGTTCTTGCTCCTAAACTTAGAATTCTTTAATATAGTAACTCTTGATCATCTATTCCCACTTACCGAGATCCCCACCAATTTTGGCAAATCAAAGTCAATTTTGTATAAAATTGAATCATCAAAATCTTTGGCTTCATGGGCTGCCACAGCAGCCACTAACCACAGCAGCAGTGTAATACTCTTCCCGTAATGCATTGTCTTTGCGGCGTTCTAGATTATGTACATCCCAATTAGCTGAAATTAGCGTAAATTTTGGGATTTGGGCTACGTGTTGTTTTCTTTTGGTGTACAACAAAAAACATATGATGCGCCAGTGTGACCGCTTGCTGCCAGCGTAAAAATGTCGCATATGTATTTGTGCACTGTGGTCTAAAAGACGTTTCTAAAAGCTTGTAAAAAATTGTCGAGTTTAAATCTAAGAAATGCGTATTTAAAAATCGTTCTATCAGCGGGTATTAATGCAAATGATTTTGCTTCCTCGAATTATAATATATGATTAAGTACCCGGCGTATTTTAAACACAAAACGAAGAAGAAAAGCTTACTTTATGATAATCTAATTTCTTCATGATAATCTAAGCTCAATACAAAATTTAGAATTTTTCGCGATTTGATTTTTCCTTTCGGTCTTTACTTTATGTATTTATTTATGTATGTAAACTCAGCGAAATTCAATTAAAGGCATGTATTTAAATTATATGGCAAACAAACAATATACATATTATTGTCGAAGAAAATGATGATTAATAGTGAGTCCAGCTTCCAGATTTTGAAATCACTTCAAAAATTCGTTTTGACATTGAGTCTATGACCTTTAGAAACTCTGAAGTAGGAATTTTTGCCCATTCATTGACTACAACAATTTTGAGCTCTTCCACCGACTCGAATTTGCGATGACCAACATATAGACGTCGTGCCAAGTTACACCACATGTTCTCTATAGGATTTAGATCCGGGGAAAGTGCTGGCCACTTCTTAACATCGATCTGTTTAATTAACGCTGGTCGTATCTGTATGGCAGCGTTATCCTGCTGAAAAATGGTGTCTGAAGTAGGTTGCTGATGCAAAAAGTTTATTAATACTTCATCCAACATGGTAATCTACTTTTCTGAGTTCGTACGCCCATTTACTTTACATATAGGGGTCCTTCCATAGTAACTAAAACCAGCCCATATCATTAACGAACCTCCTCCAAAGTTCCGCTTAGTAGAAAAGGATTCGGGCTTCTTCAAATCGTGCCAGTAATAATTAAAACCATCTGGACCGTCAAGGTTGAATTTTTTCTCGTCTGAAAATATTACCTCTTTCCATTGATCGGTCCATGACATGTGTTTTTCGGCAAACTCCAATCTTGCAACTTTATGCGATTCCTTTAAAGCTGGTTTAGACTTCATTTTCTTCCAAATTAGCCAATTACTTCCAGATAAAATTTGTTGTACACGACGCTTAGTAACGGGTAATTGTAAGTCAGCTCTTATTTGCGATGCAGTTGCATTTTTTTTGTAAGCCAGCCCGAATTACAGCGGATTTTACACGAGAAGAAATCTTTTGATTATTATTATTTGATCGATTTGTATTACATTTCTGCTTTAAATTGATTGCATTATCCACTGCAGATGGAGATCTTTCAATTTAATGGCAATTTGCTTATTAGACATGCCAGTATCCTTGTAAGCAAGGATTTTGGCTGTTTCTTCAGATGATAATGTTTTTCCCTTTCCCATATCAATATTGAGGGAAATTTTCAACAGGATATAATTTGTATCTGTTTAAATTAAACACGTATACATAATCAATCTATCAAATAAAGAAAATTTTGCACCTTCTTCTTACTTGAGGATTTGAAACACACTGCCTTTAATAGAATTTCGCTTCAAAACGTTCAAAAACTCTGAATAATGGGCAAGCTTTAGCCTAAACTAACTGTAAATGCTTTCTTTAAGCTAAAAATAGAAATAGAGAGACCAATGTAAAAGGGAGAATAGGATTGGAAGATGCCTTTTGGTTCCAATACATTTTAAGGTGACTAAACGGACCTGCCTTTAATTGAATTTCGCTGAGCGTATTTATGTATTTACCTTGTTCTTCTACATTTAAACCAGCGATTGTCAACGTGAGCGAGGCCAAAAAGTGGGACTCCCACTTCGGCATGCGTTCGGGTTCTATAAATGTAGACAGCGAAATGTATTCGCCCCCGGGGGAACCGGCGACCATCGCTGATTAAAACTCTTACAAAAATCCAGCAAATTTGATCAATTTTTATACACTTGAAAAGTGTATTATAATTTTGCCCAGAAGTTTGCAACGCATAGAAGGAATCATCTCCGACCACATAAAGTATATATATTCTTGATCAGCATGACGAGGTGAGTCGATTAAGCTTTATCCGTCCGTCTGTCCGTCTGTCTGTTTCTACGCGAACTAGTCCCTCAGTTTTGAAGCTATCGAGTTGAAACTTTTGCACAGAGTCTTCTTTTGGCTGCACGCTGCTAATATGTCGAAACCGACCGGATCGGATGACTACTTTTTGTAGCTGCCATAGAAATGATCGGACGGAAAATGGGTTTTAGTGAGAAAAACAGATTTGTTCTCAATATTACCGCTCTCAAACACGGTTATGGGTAATATTGAATGGTTTTAAGCTGATCTGCGAAGTTTGGTCGAAGTCGCTAACCGTTAAGACAAGCTTTTTCAAGTGTATCAGAACTTCGGTACAGACGAAGTTAGCTTTGCCTTTCTCGTTTTAGAACTTTCGATCTTCACAATCAGTCGGTTTACCCGTCTGCATTATAATCTATGTGCTCCAACTAAATTCCACTGAACAAATGAAGCTTCATTTCGCTGAAATGAAGAAAATGATATCATTTCTTCCATACGAATTGTCACTTCATTTTGTTCTTTCATTTCTATCATTTCTCGAAAATGATGACAATTGCCCCGAAAAATGGTAAAAAAGTAGGCGTAATTTTGCTTAACAATTTAAATCGGTAAAAATAAGTTGTGTATTTAGCTTTCTGCTGATCGTTTAGGGCGATGGCAATGCGTTCGCCACGAGGAATTGCTGTCCTGAGGGGGTATGTCTTTTTTTGCTAAATATTTCAAAAGCCTCCTAGTTTTAAGCATACAGTTGGGCTTCAAGCGAATGATTTACCCGTCTACCATCAGCATCTATCAAATCTTCGTAATAATATAAACCGGAGGCGGCTATTCACAGCCCACACAAGCCGAAGTTAGTCGTGTTGTTGAATCAATTGCCTTGCAAAGGAAAACGCAGTAAGTCTGGAGAGAGCTCTCTTGTTTACCAGCACAAGCACATTTTTCGGTCCTCTACATTTGGCCGCCTCTGATATAAACTCATATTAAAAATAACGATTATATGCTGCGCCCTCGTTTCTGACTCACGCACATCTCTAGTTTTGATTATTTTCGGGATTAGTGGTACCTTTCGACTATTTTCGGGTAATTTTCATTTGACAACATGTGTAGTTGCTCAGCAGGCCTAGTTATAAATAATAGACGATAACGTATAAATAGTTCCGTAGTTTTTCACAGAAACTATCACAATTTATTGTTTATACTTGCAAAATTTACTGCAGTGTTAAGTTCAGTTCCAAGAGACAGTGTAAGTAACAGATGGGGTGTGAAAAATCAATTGTGGTAGGGGCGGGGGGTGGCACACCGACACCGGCACAAGCATTTAGCGGTTTGAAGTTGATAAGCGGAATAATATTACACAATATGTCAGTTTATTTACAGATTCCACACACACATTGAAAAAGAAGTTCGCACAACATGGCAATGGCTCTAAATCTAGGATCCGTAAAGCTTAACAAATGGCAAGTGGCCCTGCTGCTGGGCACTCCTCTGGCCATTGGTCTGGGCATGTATGTGTACAAGCGGGCAAATGGTTCCACGGGCGGACAAACTGACTCGAAGTCCAATAAGAAAATTGCCGATGTCGGCGGCGGTGATAATACCAAACGCTCCAAGGGTCGCCTGGACAAGCAGGCCTTGTCCATCGATGGCACAGCCCCCGATAAGGAACTCGAGCGCAAAAAGAAATCCGCCGAACTGGGTGAGAAGCTCTCACCCCTCAAGGAGGCCAACAACTACAAGACCGAGGGAAATAATTGCTATCGACACGGCAAATACGATGAGGCCATTAATTTCTATGACAAGGCCATCGACAAGTGTCCCAAGGAGCATCGTACGGATTTGGCCATCTTCTATCAGAACCGTGCCGCCTCCTATGAGATGTTGAAGAAATGGAATAAGGTCAAAGAGGATTGTACTCTCTCATTGGAGAACAATCCGCGCTATGCCAAGGCCTACTATAGACGTGCCCGAGCCCATGAGGCTACCAAGGATTTGATGGAGTGTCTGGATGATGTTACCGCCACTTGTATATTGGAAATGTTTCAGAATAACAATACCATCATGTTTGCTGATCGTGTCCTTAAAGAAACTGGTCGAGTGGATGCAGAGAAGGGCATAAAAGAGCGTGTGCCAGTGGTGCCGTCGGCTAGCTTTGTGAATACCTATATGCGTTCCTTTATAGCTGATCCATTGCAGACAATGGATTTGCCACCCACCGCCGTGGCTGATACACCACCACGTGGCTTTTTAAGGGCGCGTCGTGCTTTCCTGGATGAGCAGTATGATGATATTATCCCTGCCTGCACGGAAGAGATTGAATCTTCGGAAGCGGAATCGCAATATAAGGTGGAGGCTTTGCTTATGCGGGGCACATTCCATTTGTTGTGTGGTTCCTATGAGGAGAGCAAGCAGGATTTGGATGCCATACTGGAAAATGGTAAGGATGTACTCTCGCTTTCGCTCAAAATTTGCGATTTGAAAACGTTTTTTGGAACTGATTTAGTTTCTAAACAGCAAAACTTTTTCATAGCTGACTCGGATTCGGACTTATTTAACACTTATCTTCTTTTTCAGCCGATGCGGATGTGAACCTGCGTACCTATGCCTATATGAAACGTGCTGCTCTCCATATACAAACAGACGAGCGTGAGAAGGGCCTGGCCGATTTTGAGAAGGCTGAACAATTGAATCCCGACAATCCCGATGTGTATCATCAGCGTGCCCAGATCTTGTTAGTTCTCGAACAGATCGAACCCGCTCTGGCGGAATTCGATAAAGCCGTGCGCATTGCACCCCAACATGCCATCGCCCTGGTCCACAAATGCTATACCGAGTACCGTCTCTCGCTGCAGGCCGGCGATCAAAAGCGTCTGGAGGGTGTCATGCAAGAATTTGAGCGGGCCATTGAGAAATTCCCCAGCTGTGTGGAATGCTATAGTCTGATGGCTCAAGTGCTGGCCGATCAGCAGCAATTCCCTCAGGCTCAGCAATATTATGAGAAGGCCAGGAAGTTGGCGCCCACGAATCCCGCTTTGATTGTCCATCACGCCATCATGATTCTGCAATGGCGTGGTGACATTGAAGCAGCTGTGGAATTGCTGCAGCGAGCCATTGAGGTGGACCCCAAATGCGAATTGGCTTATGAGACGCTGGGCACGGTGGAAGTGCAACGGACTCATCTGAATCGTGCCGTGGAACTGTTTGAGAAGGCTCTGCTTTATGCCAAAAGTCAGGCCGAGTTGGTGCATGTCTACTCACTGCGCAATGCTGCAGTGGCGCAGATTAATGTAACCAAAAAGTTGGGCATTGATATGAATTCGGTCGCGGCAATGGCTCAATCAGGTTTCATGGCACAGGCAGCCATGTAGAGCTGCAAAATGGAGGAAGCATTTATTAAATCCCCACCCCAACACCTTCATCAGACCTGTTGAATATACAAACAAATCGAAGAAGAAGAACAGCTTGTTTAAGTTTAAACCGTTTAGTTTTAGCCTAGAAATTGACGCCGTAAGAGATTTGAATGCCTAAAGCGTTATAAAATGTTTCGTATGTATTATGATATGTAATTTTAGAATCTGTTGCCTAAGCAATCAACTAAAGAAAAGTGAAAAACCAATTGTTAAATGTTCTAAGTGTGAGGGGTGGCCATTGGAATAGATCAAGTGGGAATTCATATGCGGTTTCATTATGAAGCAGACATGGCGGAGCGATATGGTAGTATGTGAAAATTCACATTTATTTATGTGAAAATGCTTGTCAGATATTTATATTTGAATTTTTCGCGAAAGTTGCCTTTGTGCGACCATGGCGAAAAAAGGTAACTAAGCGAATCGACCCAAATCGTGAATTTTGTTGGGTAAGAAATAGTATTTTTTAAAATTCAGAAATATGTATGAAATTTTTATTTGAGTCGATAGAATGATCTATATAATTCCCGAACACACAGCTTTTTCGCCCAGCGGTCTATATAATTTAATGTTTAAGGATGATTTCATGTAAATGTTGCCTCAAATAGGTCATACGTGGTCCGATACATGTTGCCGTATTCGAATAAATTCTTCAATATTGGCTTCCAGTGCGTAAACTGTTGTAGCTATAGACATGGGCCTTAACATAGCCCCACAAAAAATAGTCTAAAGGCGTTATATCGCTCGATCTGGACAGCCAATTGACCGGCTCCAAACGTAAAATAAATTGTTCACTGAACTCGCTTCTCAATTGTGCCATTGTTTCGCTTGCTGTGTGGCATGTGGCACCGCCTTGCTGAAACCACATTTCAGCCAAGTCCAGCTCTTCCATTTTAGCAAACAAAAGTTTGTAATTATACCACGGTAGCGCTCTCCATTCACAGTAACGTTCCTGCCTTCGTCATCTTTAAACAAGTACGATGCAAAGATGCCACCATTATCCACACCAAACAGTGCAGTTTTCGGGATGCATTGGCAGTTCTTGCCATGCTTCTGGATGATCTTCACACCAAATACGGCAATTTGGTTTGGTTGCATTCAGCCAGAAATAAGCTTCATTGCTAAACCCAATTTCCGATAAAAATCCCCCCTCTTTTTTTTTTTTTTTTTTTCTTTTCTTTTTTTAATTTTTTTTTTTTTTTTTTTTTTTTTTTTTTTGTTTTTATTTATATTTTTTATTTTAAAAAGGTGTGTGTTGTTGGTTTATATTTTTATTTTTTTTTTTTTTAATTTTTTTTTTTTTTTTTAATTTTTTTTTAAATTTTTTTTTTTTTTTTTTTTTTTTTTTTTTTTTTATATTTTTAATAAAAAAATTTTTTTTTTTTTTTTTTTTGTATTACTTTTTAAAGGTTTTATACAAAACTAGCAAAAAGCCCGTCGCGCTTCGCTGCGCCTTTAACAGTATAGAACCAATATCAGAATCAGTTTGCAGTCAATCGTGAGAGTCAAATATGCTTGAAATCAACGGTGTAGTACTTCGCTTTTTCACCGTTACGACTTTGCTGATGCGTTCTTTTTACCCCCATCCCACCCCACCCACTCCCCATCCACTTCTTAGACAACTTCCACCCGTTTCCCACCTACATCCCAACCACATCCCAGCCATTTCCCGCTCACATTCCACCCCCATCCATCCCACATCCCATTCACTCTACACCCAATTCCCACCCACCTACTTCCCCCAGTTCCCACTCACTTCCCACCCAAAAAAAAAAAAAAGTTAAAATTTGTTATTGACTTAACAATAAAATTTTATTAGGGGAGAGTCTCCGGTTGTGGACATACTTGCGTTTTTCACTAATAACTTTTTTCCAAGTCAACATTATGCGGTGATATGAACATCATTGTAAAGCTAGAGACTCTAGCTAACTTTCCTCTGAAGTAACCTATTGTTTTAGACAAATGGAAAAAAAATTTGCAGCCATGTATATGAAGTGATGATTTTTGGCCAAAATTTTTTTTGTACCCGGTTGTGGACACCCTTGTAAAATCGCTAGAAATGGAAAAATATGAAGTAAAATGGCCATGAATTGATGAAAAAAGAACGTTTATTTATTTAAGAAGCCTTCAGTGGCAAAAAGAACAAAAATAATGGCCTTCAGTGGCAAAAAATAAAAAATTATGGCCTTCAGTGACAAAATGAAAAAAAATTATTCCGAAATGCAATTTTTGCATGTGAAATAGCTGGCCGTCATGCCAGCGCACTTCAAATGCGCAGGACGATCGCAAACATCGCAATGGATCGAATTTGCAGCGGTCAGTTTTTTTGGCAAGAGCGCCAAACAAATCAAACAGAAGTCGACATCTTCGTCTTCTTCCGATGACGAAGACGCCTTTTTTCTTGGCACCGCGTTTGGCCGACGGCTTGGCTGGTGGTGTTGCCTGTCGTTTTCCTGGCCGGCCACGTTTCTGGGGGTCTTCTTCTGGTGCGACACAGAATCACGCTTGGCTGCGCGCTCAGCTGATTTTTTTGCCTTCTCGCGCAAAACCTCGACGCTTTCCGGAGAAGTTAGCACAGTGGTTTGCATTGGCTTGCGACCGCGATTCGATGGCTTTTTCGGAGAAGTTCCTTGCACCGGCCCAATTTCATCCAACAGTGATAAGCGGCTAGCCGAAGACGCTCGTGAAGTGGATGGTTCGGGGGAGGTTAACACCTCTTCTTCTCGCCCAATATTGGGATCGGCGGAAACGATGATACGACGCTGATTGTCTTCACCAAGATCAGCTTCTGTGGCGACTTCTACTGCATTTCGTTCGACAGCCTTAATGAAGTCAGCTTCAATTTCTCCAAATACCGGATCAAAGTGGTTCGAGGAAGCCCATATTCCTTGGCTGTAGCTTTGACGGCCTTCTTATCGATGAGGCATTGCTTAATGGCATCGACCAGCCCATTAAAATTGATTTTTGTTGAATCGGACAATTTTTTTGGTGTTGACATGGCTAAAAATGCACAAAAATTCACAAAAATGCTGTTAAAATATGTTACACTAACATAAACAACGATATTTGACAGTTTTATGGCCAAACACACGCTTTAAACACAAAAAACGAGGGTGTCCACAACCGGTGCAAAAGTGTGTCCATTCTTGGAAATGGTAGCCATTTTTATTTTGTTCAGCAAATTTACACGACACAAACATTTCACTGAAACTTGATATCACATCACAAAGTACACTTAATGCACTAAATAACAAAGTATAATACTCACCACTTTTTCAATGTTTTGCTTCGATTTAACGCAATGTGGAAATTGAAAAAAATAGAAACTCGGAAAAATTTTCACGATTTTTTTTTATTTGCTCACAGCGAGAAACCAAATGCGTGTTTACACTTCGGTATTGGCTCAGATTATGTGTACTGTCAAACTACAAGTTTGACATTACTCAGTTTGGCGGCATCTGTTACCTGTCAAAAAATAGACTGGGGTGTCCACAACCGGACGTGTCAAACCGGAGAACCCCCCTGGGAGAAAAATATTTTTTTTTTGTTATTATAAAAAAAAAAAAAAAAAAAAACAAAAAAATTTTTTTAAAAAAAATAAAAAAAAAAAACAAACCCAATGAAAGCTTGGCTTTGCCTATTTAAGCCAAACTTTTATTAAAATATGCGCAAATTGTGGGAGCATGTGGGAACTTAACACGAGTTCAATGTTTATTGTTTGAGCGAACTGTGGATAAATAATTTTAAAATAAGTCGATTTAAAAAAAAAATTAATGTCTGCTGCGCTTTTTTCCAATGCCTAACCACAAAGATTGACAACATTCGTTGAAAAATGTTATGATCGCGGTCTGTGTTTTGAGTTCGCTTGTAGAAATTTTTGAAATATTGCTCTTTTCTGCGGTCAAATGTCGCAGTTCGCTCTTTACATAACGCGATATCCCCTTTTGCCCTTTTGTCACCAAAAATTATTTTATGAATCATCCTTTTGTATGACCATTCAGTCTGCCCCCCCTTCAAACATTTTTAACTTACTTTACTTTTTACTGCATGTTAATTCTTGATAGTTCGCAGTCCATCAGAATAATTTTTTGATCTAAGGGGGACTTAGACTAGGTAATTACCTTAAACTCGCGGAGTAAGTCGTTCAAATATTTATTTAATTCATTATTTATTTGACATAAAAAGCTTATAAATACTTTTGTATTTTACAAAACCTGAATATTTAAAAATTCTTTTTTAAAAAGAAACCATAGAGGACAACCGAAATTTTTTTGAATGAAAATTCTTTAAAAGTCGCGGTTTATCGAAAAACTCCTTTTTTAGAAGGGCGGAATACTAGACTATTACCGATTACAATAAATAAAACTTAAAAAAAAACAAAAAATTTCTTTTTTTTCCACCGTTTTTCCCACCACAGAGATACGGTTTGACTCGGTTTGGCTCAAAACCGATTAGCATTTATGGTAAAATGTATGATTCCAACTCCCAACTACGAACATTTACCCCAACACACATACACACTAAAATTATTTCAAAATATCTTGGCCCAGAATACCCATCCGAGAAAATATCGAACTCCATTTAATTAACCCAACAGCCGAATTTCGGACTCAGAGCTTACAAAATTTCCAAGTTATAGCTCTGAACCATTTTTTAACTGTTTTGAATGCTTTCGGACCGGTTCTCAGATAAGATTGTTCTTAGGAATATCTTGAAAAATGTTGTAAATCATGTTAAATTTAATAAAATGTTCCATATGGGTCGCTCGAATAATTCGCAGTGGTATTTCATTTAGTCTGGCGCTCTGGGTGTATTTCCTATACATATTTTTTAGTTCCATTATTTTTTTAAATATTCATAATAATAATTTAATATTTATCAAACATAAAGACTTAAGAATCTATCCACTCCGAATATGCATTAGGCTGCATAAATATGTAAGCGATATACATGTATCTGATGACACTAACATAATTCAAGGCCTTGGAAATGCCATTACTTGCATACACACACACACACACACACACACACACACAGAGAGAGGGTCCAAGGACTCACACAGGAACCTAGTCGAAATTTTTGGCTGCTGACTTACTGCCCTTTTTGCCTTCTAACTCCCTTCTGTCTGTCTCTCTCTCTCTCTATCCCTCTGTCTGTCTGTCTATGTCCTGTGTCCTGCCTTTCTGCATCTTCGACACTTTTGGGCTTCTGCTGTGTGCGAGTGTGTGTGGAAATGCGTTTTCTGCCAAAGCTTTTTGTGTGCCCTAAAGTGTTGCTTTCCAACTTTCGGAACAGGAAATTCTATTATTTTACTCCCTGTCATGTTTCTGATAGATAACAAATTCGCTTAAGCAAATATATATGTACGGCGGGGGGATAAAGTGTACGCTAGTATGTATATATGTCAATTGTGAGATTTCCAGGAACATGTTAGCGCAATTAAGTAAGTTAAATATCTGTTAAAATATCTAGTAATATTGTCGAAATTTCAGCTCTATTTATTATGTAAATGCATTCCTGAAATTGGTTGACTCTCATACACCTGAGGCCTTATACACATAAATAATGCACTTGGCTTTTATTGTTTTACTTTTGCCAACTCACATTTAACAAATGTGAACACTGACTATTTGACATGATGAATGATTAATTACACACTTGCGCTTTTCTTGCTCCCCTCCAAAATCTGGCCTATGACCCAATAACCGCTTTTTTCTATTTTCCTCAAATCCAATAGATATAACTCGCGAATGAACCTTTTTCCTAATTGGTAACACTATAGCGACGAGATGAATCTAATCACACTCCCCCGGTAGACCAATTGGGATAGAATTTATGCCGTTTTGTTCTCGAAATTTTAAGTATGTTTTGTTCTTGAATGTAGTGCGAAAGTGCGCAACATATGCGAAACATACTAGAATAGGAAAAGGACTGTTAAAATTAGGCAATTATGCTCAATTGTTAGCTTCAAATAAAAAAAGATTCTGGCTTAGCAAAACTTTTGTTCAGTGAAATAGAAAATCGCGAGACCAGTCTGTTTGAAAATGATGCAATCCTATGTGGCCTTTTCTAAGACCCTCGTTATATATAATGTCAGGCTAACCTCTGAACAGAAAAGTACATGTGTAACTGCTTTTACTGATATATATTTAAGAATTTTATCCACTTCTGTTTAATTGCAAATAAATGGGTAAAGCAGCTCTGACCCAATTACTTTGTCTGAATGTGTAGATGAAGTTGATTTATATATTAATTTCTATAAAAAGAATCTGGACAATACAAAAACTTTAGTATATTCACAACACAGTTTAATGGCATCAATCAAGGTTTTCCTGAGCTTACAGGAAAATAAATACAAAATAAAGATAATCGGGGGTGTCACAGAAATCTCTAGAGATTTTGACCTCGGTTGGTTTGAAAATCGCTCGAAAAATCCGTCGGTGTCCCAGAATTTCAAGAGATTTCATTTTCTTATTTGAAAATCTAGTTAGAATAGAAACTGTTCCAATTAAATTCCATCGCTAAAAACAGGGCTGCATCTCTCGGAAAAAATTCCCCAATTAAATATTTTATTCATTTTATACAACCTATCCAGAAAAAATAATTTTGTTTACAGTTCCAAAAAAAATTTGTTTGTGTGGTGAATTTTGCTGAATCTTCTAACAAAACACGAGAGATTTGAAACCAACCGAAAGAGATTTCTGTGACACCGAGAATTGGTTTTGGGTTGGAATTTGGTTGGAAGAGATTTCTGTGATTTCTGTGTGGTAGTCAGAAAATTCGACAAATAAGCGTAGAACGATTATTTCCGGTGTGAAGATTATTATGACTCCGCAAAAAATCAGATGGACAAATACTTTGACCGCTATAGTGTTTCTAAAAAATAATCATTAATTTACCTTCTTTGTAACTATTTTTTTTTTTATTTTAAGTTACGTTAAGTTTGGTGAAGACATTGCTAATTAAATATCATTTTAATCATCTTATGAATACAAACATGTGAAATTGTTTGGAATCAGAACCAAAACAGAACCTTTTACCGAAACGTTAGTCACTGGTTTAACTATTTTATTCTAAGCAATTTTTTTAAACTTTATTATAAAAGCCTATTTAAGCCCGGTTGTTGTCCCAACGAATCTTTTTAAATACTTAACATCAGGGCTGCAAACCGGTTCGGAGTTGAACCGCTCCGGAGTCTCCGACATTTTTGGGAAGCCCGAACCGAACCTGAACCGGAGCAGAAAAAATTTTTCTGTTCGAAGCTGAACCTCCGGTAAAAAAATCAAAGAGGGTTCGGTTCAAAAATATGTTTCTACTAAATTTTTTCTAGTATCTTTAAATTTCCAATACACCTTAATGCACTCATGCAGGTTTTTTTTTGTAAGTTCAAATACTCGTACATATTTAGAAATAGTTTAGAAAACCTCTACAACTCTCTCTCAGGGGTGCCACAGAAACCTCTTCCAACCAAATTCCAACCGAATTCCAATTCTTAGGTGCCACAGAAATTTCTATTGGTTGATTTCAAACCTCTAATGTTTTGTTAAGAGATTTTGCAAAGCACTTTTCACTAGCGCCTTTTGTCGAAACTAATTCCTCATGTTTGGCGCCGACAAATTTTTAAATTTTGCATTATATTGGTGGAGAATGCGACTTAAAATTGAATTATTATTTAAAAATGCATCATAAAACATATAACACAATCAAAAAATTTCAGTTAATCTGTTTTTAGAGATGAAACATCAATAGGAACATCTGGTGCTCCAACTAGATTTTCTAATTAGAAAATAAAATCTCTAGAAGTTCTGTGGCACCAACGAATTTTTCGAGAGATTTACAAACCAACCGTCGGCAAAATCTTTAGAGATTTCTGTGGCACCCCGTCTGTAACGCTCTACAACTGAATCTCTGTACCCAAGAAGCCAACATTTTTGACTTAGAACAAAAATGGCTTGCAAACAAACGTATTGCTGACTTGTATAATCGCAAAAAGGAACTAATAAATAAAAGCATCAATGATTCTGTACCATGTCCATCTTCTGATGAAACGGATTTTTTGCAAAGAAGCAAGAAAATAAAGAAAATGTGACAAATATCAAACCGGTGAAGGACTTCATTGATTTTTCCTGAAATTTAAAGAAAGTTAACCCAAATACCTAATTTTATGTGGAAAATATCAAGACTCTAAACGTCTATTAGGTCCCGCCACACTTGCAACTGAAAGATAAATAGATGGCTGACCATGATATTAAAAGTAGGGCAGCCAGCCAAAATAAACAAACATGTTTGATTGATTCCGCAGTGCTGAGATTACAACTGAATTTTAAAGATCAAACCTGTGCGGCCCATAGCAAGGTCAGCCTTAAGTTCTGTCTTCAGTTTATCATTCAGCATCGTGTGTGCGCGCGACCTTAATGATTAAAATTTTGAAATAATTTCCAATTTAATGTTGTCGGAATTAGCGATAAAACTAAGTTATTCTAAACCCCGGTTCGAACCGGAACCTTGGTTCCGCGACCTTCTGAACCCGCTCCGTGAGCCCGAACATTTTAGCGGGTTCGAACCCCGGAGTGAACCACTTCCGATTTTTATGAGGTTTGCAGCGAAAAAATAAGATATATTGCTCTGGTGTACAGTGAAATTCCTGTCAAAGTGATATTCGGCCACCATTTCGTCTATGGGTTGGAGGATTTCCAGCTTTTCAGAGTTTCTGAGGCTTACTATGTGGTTTCTACCCACTCCTTTTGCTGTTAATCTAAGCAGTGTTGCTTTTTCTTCAGGCAGATAATATGATGGATTGGTGTTAGATCCATCAATACCTTGATTGCCGCTATCGGACAGATACGCATGGCTCCGGTCATGCATATACATGCCAGCCTTTGCAGTTTTTGCAACTGTGTCCTAACTGTGAGGAGGTTTG
>JAEIFU010002149.1:0-49664 GCA_018904235.1 Lordiphosa stackelbergi
AAGACTTCATGATTGATTTTCAGGCCTTCCATAAAAACTTCTTGAAATTTGATTCATCGTGTAAGTCCCGACTTAGTTTCCCCTACTTTGATAGGCAATTTTATTAATACCAAGTACACAGTTGCTTAGAGTTTCTCTTAATTGGTTTTGTTTGTTGAATAAACTTTTTCCAAGATTTGAACAAAGTTAGTCAAAGTATTTTATAAAAAAAAATTCAACTAACCACAAAGATACTGTCAGTTATGAACCATTAGACGTACTTTCTTCTCATCTGTTTAAGTACTTTGTTTACATCTCTTGCATCTCATTACGTTTCCCTGAGCATACATAACTACACCCATTTGTTATTTGTAATTTGTAATTTGCCTTTCCCCTCCCCTCGCTTCTGTTACTCGTTTCTTTTTTGGGTGGCATTTCCTCCGGCGTTCCAAGTCAAAGCCAATTATGCTTAAAAGTCATTGGAGATTATGCAATAACTCTGTATGGCCTACCGCAACTCTCACACACAAAAGGAAATGCAACTCATAAATTGCCTTGTCTGTGGCTAATTTCCACCAAAATATTTGTAACAAATGTCCACTTTTAAGCTGGACAATCGACTTCCTTCCGCCTGGACAAAACATGTCACAAAATCAGTGAAAACCTACAGAAAATTGCGGAAAAATCTATTAAAAGCAATTAAGTGAAAAAATGAAAATTTACTTATTGTATTTCCCAAAAAGGGCAGTCAGGCGGAAGGGCCGAAGCCAGAAAGCCAGACGGAGGACGGCCGGCTAATTAAGTGCGCAGGGCAAATAAAATGAAAATATGAGAGAAAAGGTAATTACAATCAATGGGACCAGCATCCAGTCTCAAACCAAAAGCCAATTTCATGCAACAATCAATCAAAAACCATTTTTAATTTTGCGTTAACAATTTTTGTGTATTTTTATTTCGCCTGCGTTGGCATTTCTTTTTTTTTTGTGCCCCCTTACACTCATTTTGTAGAGCTGTGTGAAGTAAATTGGAAAATAAAGTTAAAATTAAAATGCATTAATTGAACTGTGAAATTTCATAAAAGTGTATGGAAAATTATTTGTGCGTGGCGTCAACGATGTGCAATGAAAAGTGATTTTAATTGTCAGCGTTTTAAGTCACGCCAAATGATAATTTTGGCATGAATGGTTAAGGCAAATGATTTACAATTAAGCCAGAATGTCAGCCAATGTGTGATTGATTAAAGAGAATCTCGCGGTGTGGAAGGCCAAAAGAATTTTTATAAGCTTTGGTTAGATTGGCTTGTAAGGGTAGAAGCAGTGTCCGGCGTCGGTACCTGCTGTGCATACAAAAGCGTCGACTGCGCTGCTTCTCCAACAATGCCACCGAGCAAAATGAAGTTCAAGCCAAAATGTGATTCTGTAGAAAACTAAGTGTGGGCCAAGTGAGTTCAGAGATTTTGATCTTCAGCGAATCGTGGCCATTTTTACTCATTTAAATGATTCATAATTTGAAAGTACAATTTCCCCCACTTGCCGTGCACCCATTCAATTTACTCATTACACAAAAATCTCCATCATGAGCTCAGCTCTGCCCACTTACTTCCCCAACCGCCCAATTAGGCGATTTCACCATAAGCCAACAACTAATTGCGATTACTTTATTAACATTAATATCAGAGTGCCCACCAGGAGGTGCAATCCCGTTCATTACCAGCCCCACCCCAACTCAACTCAAACTGCAAATGCATCGATGTTTTATCCATAAATCAATCCGTTGACTCGCCCATTTGGTGGACTGCATAAAGTCTACATTTTTATGGCATTTCTTTGGGTGTTTTTCGATTCCTCCAGAAACCATGGGATGGCGCCTATCATAAACAAATTGGAAAAATACAATATGTGGTTAAAGGCAAGCCGGTTTTGGTTTTGGCCACGACAACAATTAAAAAGAAATGCACAGAGCAATGCCAATTGGCAATTGCGGATATTTGTTGCGGCTTGGCGGGGAACTTGGTTCGTTGGTTGGGGACCCATTAGCTGGTGCACCTTTCGCTTTGGCGCGTGCGTCGACATTAGCCAGATGCTGCGACGGCTTACTCTGTCGCCTGGGCCATTACAAGTTTATTCCACTCCATCACCTGCAAGGAATTTCAATTGATAAATCGAACACTGCGAGAAAAGTAGGGGAAGCAAGTGAATTTGTGACCAAGTGAGTTTTATGTTTCCCATTTTCCACTTTTCAGCTCCATGACATTCTCTTTTCTCGCCGTGCACCTGTTGTGAATATCAGCGCTTAAGTGACGCCCCCGCTCTTTGCTGTAATCTCGCTCCTTTTGGCCTTAACATTTCGCTGTCATTAGCGGCGCCATCAAGTGCCACAAAACCGGCCTGGTTATCGCCGCCAAACAGGTTGGCTTTTTGATTTTGGCCAACTCTTTAGGCCAAAAACTGTAGCATGTGTCCATATTGGTCTGGCCATCCTGCGGTGTCGTTGTACTTTTGATTTCCAAGTAATAAACATGAGCCACAACGCAACTGGATTGTTTGGTTGGGGGGTTAGGGGGGATTTGGTGTATTGCCAACCGGAATCTCCTCCCGCTGCGATTGCCCAAAATGCAGCAGCTATTTTGGCGCATGGCCTTTCCCTTTCGTTTGGCCTTTTTGATGGATATTGGATGCAACGACAACTGCCTCAATGAGAGGCTGTGGGAATGTATTAACCATTTTCAGCGAGCTTCGTTACGATTTTGCATTGCGGTTGCATGCCAATAATTTGTCCTCCTCTGTAAGAGATTTAAATTCAATACACAAGAGTTGACCAAAGGCAATCAATATTTGATATTCAACATAAAATTTAAGGTCAGCGAGAGGAGCATTGATTTATATGATCATTATACTCAAGATGAAGATTAAATTGCAAATTCCAGTTTTTATTCATATTAATTAATGGTAGTTTAACTCAGGAGTCTATTAATACCAGAGGCTACTTAGAAATTTACTTTTCAATTTATTCACTGACTGACTGATTGGCAATCCATGCAAAGCCTAAACGGTAAGCGGTAGACATTTAAAATTTTGACCACCCAAAAGAGTGGCTATCGACTCACTTCAATCTTTGAGAAAAAAAGTTTTTACTATTTATTTTGTACACTGGACTGCAAAAAAAAATGGTCAAAAATCGATTTTTTCGTTTTCAAAAGGACGCAATTTTTTTAAATTCAATTTTATTTTCACAATTCTGCTACGGACGATAAAAGCATTCATACTTACCAACTTCCCATCTTCAATTTTGCTTTCTGATAATTCTAACTCCCGGAAACGTGGGCACCATCGACACATCGTGCACTTTGAATCCCGAGAACTTTTTGAACAGCCCCTCACATTCCACAAATTTTTAATTTTATTTTTATAATGAATTGGACAACCAAATACAAAAAACAAATTAAAAATCTCTTCCCGATTTCTTTCCACGAATTTTTAAAAAACATGTAAAATTCCTTCCCTCTTACACCAGAGAGGGCCTTAATAGTTTACAGCCTGTTTTGCCAAATTAAAACGTATGCGGTTGTTTTGCCCGAATTTGGCAAAAACTTGGCGAAACGTTATACCTAAAGCCTTTTTAAACGAAATAAAAAGAATTTATAATATTCGGATTTTGGAAAATCTGACACCAAGGTCGGAGAAGTGGGAATTAAAAATTGGAATTGCATGGGATGAGCAAAAAACTTGACCATGTTTAGAAAAAAAATGTTTAAATTATTAAAACTATGTTGTTGTACAATTTCATAGACAGAAGATTTTCTAAAATATAAACTGGGTCTGCCCTAGTGTTGTCAATATTTTATCGATATATCGATATTTTTGTTGGGCGATAAGGGCTATTCCGTTATGATACTTGAGTAATTTAACGTTCGGATTCGACGTTCAACTGTAGGTCCCTTTCTCCAGTGCGAAAGTATAAGCACACACGCCAAGAGATTGAGAGAAGCTTGGCTTGGCTCTTTGGGACTGTTTAGCCAATTATTAGAAAACTAGATCCCACGAAAATATTGACTTTCGTGCAGGAAATAGGGCTGCTAGGGGAGTTAAAACTCAGTAGAGGGGGCACAATTGACCACGACTAGTCGCGGTACACCAACAACAAATAATAAAATGCAGGAGCAGAAGAATTGTCATAACAAGACTGTCGATTTTGTTCCGCACAAAGTGTACAGGAAAACCGAAATCTACGGAAAAATCCTAAGACAATTTTATCAGAAACCATGGGTCCAAAATGAAATTCCTCCATTCAACTCCTGATCCGGCTTCCAATAATTTATTTTCTTCGTAGAAATGAATTTCTAAGTGAAATTGAAATTAAATTGACTTTGTTTCCATTCCTGTTGGAAGAGACAAAGTCGTTTAATGTCTTAAATATTTGAGGGTTATTTTTCGCGGGCTAGTCCGACTTCCGAAGAACCTGTGAGATGGTTTTTAGGAGGCCCAGCTGTTGGGCCAACGGACGGGTTGCAGGTTGTGAATAGCCAACGGACTTCCTATGAAGGTTAACTGCGAATAATTGGGCTTACCCTACAAATAAGCAGTCCCGGACAGCCAGCGGGTGTCACGCTGCAGTGCACCGACGAGGCGCTTGTGTTGCCGCCTGCTATAAGTAGCCTCACACATACCCAATTCCTACACAATACCTTCCTCTTTCCCATCCCACACATCTCAACCCGTGCCGAGAGTCAGCCCAGTCAGCCTTGCTTTCAAGAGGACATACAATATCAGTAAACTAGAATCCACTAAAATCCTGACCTTTTGTACGGGAAAAGGGGCTGCTAGGAGAGTTGTAAAGGGGGATTTTTTAAGAGCTACAGGAAAGTTAAAAAAAAAACACTTAAAATTCGAAAATTCATGAAATCTTTATTTGAATCGATAGATGTCCATATTGAATATTTGAATATTATTTCATGCAAATGTTGACCGTGACTGCACCTCAAATGGTCCATCCGCTTAGTCCAATTTTGGCATACTCTTTCCAACAATTTGGCCGGTATCTCACGAATAAATGCTTCAATGTTGTCTTACAATTCGTCAATTGAAGCGGGCTTGTCTGTATAGACATAAGCTTTAACATAGCCCCACAAAAATAGTCGAAAGGCGTTAATCGCACGCCTCTCAATAAGTCTATTGTTGCACGTGCTGTGTGGCATGTGGCACCGTCTTGTTGAAACCACATGTCATGCATGCTCTTGCATTTTTGGGAAAAAAAAGTTGGATATCATCTCACGGTAGCGCTCAATATTCACGAGCGCTACGTTACGTTACGATTCGCATCATCTTTGAAGAAGTACGGTCCAATGATGCCACCAGCCCATAAACCGGACCTAACTGTGACTTTTTCTGGATGCATTGGTCGCTCTTGCAATGCTTCTGACTGATATTCACTCCAAAATCGACAATTCTGCTTATTTACCGTTGAGCCAAAAATCAGCTTCGTCGCTGAACACAATTTTTCGGTAAAAAATTGGATCTTCGGCCAACTTTTCGCAAAAAATTCTACGTTGCGGTAGGTCGTTCGGCTTCAAATCTTGCACCCAGCTTGACCTTGAAAGGCTTCAGAGGCCCAACGCGCGAACGGCGACGAACGAGTATTGATGGTCATCATTAACCCTGCCGATACAGCTGCGATATTTTCTTCAGTTCGCACTCACGTAAGCGTGTTGGTGGTTTAATGTCCAACAATGTAAATTTGGTGCGAAATTTAGTCACAATAGCCCGAATATAACCTTCAGTGGGTGGATTAAACTAACCATAAAATGGAAGAAGCCCCGGATAAACTTTCTAACAGAGCACGCACTCTAATAAATAATTCAATAATTTGCAAGTGTTGTTCGTTTTGTGGTGACGAATCATGGTTAAATTATAGACCAAACTGAAGATGTTTGAACGGTAAAACAAAAACACGAAACGTGCGTGAGCTGTTTAAACCAGTGTTGCCAAAAAAAGAAAAGCTCAAAAAAAACCTTTTTTAGTATAGAGCAGGATTGATCGTTTGCTGGCTATTTCCCCAACAATAAATATAAATAGCGGGCTAAAAATTTTAGACCATGGATTCTTAGTGAATTGTCCTTAGAATTTTACGTAAATTTCTTTATTTCCATACTCTTTACTGACTTTTTCCAGTCATACAAATCGACACCTTAATTAATAGTCTAGTTTCAGAAAACTAAGTTATCCTATTGGAAAGATAAGATATAAGGGCCACTAAAAAATGGTCTGTAGTAGTCTTATGGTGAATACGTTCCTTAAAAACATTTCAGTTTTCTTAAGCTTTAGAAAAAACCGACATAACGATGTTGTTGGGCCCGATATTAGGAATTATCGATTTGGATATTCGGCGAAACATCGACAACCCTCGCCTGCACTCCAAGCTTACATTCTGCCAAAATCCTTCACCAAAGTTAGAAATTGAGGGGTTTGAGGTTAAACGCACTATACCAAGCAATGGCTTCTTCGACGGCATTTCCTCTGCCCTCACATTTCCCTTACTTGGGGCTTACCTCTTTTCAATTTCGGTTCTGAGTCCCTCTCCACTTCTAACTCATATTTTCGTCACCACTCTTTCCCCTTTAGTAAAACGAATTTATTGTTTCATTTTGTCTTTTTTAAATTTTATTTCATGTTCATTTTTGTGTTTTTTTTTTTGTTTGTTTGTTTCGCTTTCCATTTTATGCTAAATTGGCTATTTTGTTTTGTTGCTTTGTCACTTAAACTTGTAGGTTTTTGCGGGCTTTCTTGCTTTTTCGCTGGCTTAAATTTAACAGTTGTTTGGCCTTACGACTTGACCTATTCAAAAGTTTATTGCTTACCCCCGGGCAGAGACTATATCTGGGGTCGTATATGTTTTGCTTTTGTGTGTTTTGATTCTGTGATGCTGTTGTCGGTTGTCTGGCCCTTTGTTTAGTACTAAATAGTTGCTAAAAATTTGTGGTTGGTGGTTGTTTGCTTCCATTTCTTGGGCCTATGTCTTAAACCTTTTGCTTATTGTAACTTGTATTCTTCGACTGCTTGGTTTTGGTTTCGTTTTTTTTCCATTATTTTTGCACTACCAATGAACATTGTTTGTGTTTTTTAATATTAATTTGCCACATTTTTTGGGTATCCTTTTGTCACTTAAGAACTAAGCTTTCTGGTATTTCGTATGTGTAAATAATATTTTTTAAATATTACCATTATCATTATTATTTTTATACGTAATCATAAATTTAATACAATATCATATAATTTTGGTTTAATATTAATTAATTTGGGTTTAGTTAACATGACGACGTGTTTGTTTTTTTGCTTTGTTAATACACATTTTGCAATTTCGCAACCGAGAAACTTATAATTTTTGTAAAATTCGTAAATCATAACGATAAAAATAATTACAATGCGGTTAGCTGAATTCTTGGAACTCGGCTTAGAATCTGGCATATGCAATTGGCGTTAGGTTCTTCTAAGTTTCTTCTTTGTTTTTACATTGATCTCTCTCTCTTACTTGGCTAGATACATACAAAGTATTATATAAGGGGGGGATATATGTTTATATAGTTGCTTAGATGTTCTATGAAATAAATTACAAAAGCTTTGGCTTTATACAAAAAAGTTTTTGCTGTCTCTCTTTGATAATAAATTCCAAATGAAATATTTTACAATAGCATATCAATTTTTTTTTTTTTTTTTTTTGAAATATTTCTGGTATATTTTGTGTTCAAACAACATTTAACATTTTAATTTTGTTTTTTTTATTTTGAGCAATTCGCTACTTGAACAATTCTTTATGTACATTAATTTTGGGTTCTACCGGGAGGGCGTAGGATATTTAAATTTGTGTATACTCTTGCAGAAGGTTTGTTGCTTAGATATCTTAGAGGGAAAGTTGTTTTTGGAAAACTATTTGAAAAGTGAGGGTTTATGGAAATCAATGAGAAGACTTATAACAGAGCTGGTGCGAAACCGGAATTTTGACCTATTTCACAGCGAACCGAACCCTTAACTGAAAGAAGTGTGACAAAATAAATGAACCTGAACCGGTTCGGAACTCAAGTTGTCGCTTCGATTCATCAAGAATTATTCCTTCAAAAATCTTAATTACTCTCAAGCGATTTCTTTGTTAGCTGGTCTCTGCGACAGAGTCTTAAAATCGCCAAGCAAGTATAATGCCGACTTTGTGAAAGTTCTGGAGTTAGCTTAGTATACACCTCAACAAAGGAACAGCCAAAACAAAAAAATTTCATAACATAAAAATAAGTCACAAAACTTTTGACACCAAATTCTTTTGTTTTTTTATTTATTTTTATATGCAGTCTTTTGTTTTGGCAGTTGCTTTGTTGAGGTGGATACTAAGCTTGAAGATATCAAATCAGATTTAAAGTCGGACCCATTGTAGCCTAAGTTTTAAGATCCTCAATTCAAGTTTACTAAATGCTGCGCAAAAGCAAAATACGGCAAATTAGAAAGTTATCTCCGAAATGTTGACGCTTGCCAATGTCTTTCAAATAACCAATAGATTAGTTGTACTATTTTAGACTTCGGACTATCTTAATAACACAGTGCAACTCATAAATTGGTTACGCCTTCGGACCCCGATATTTTTTAAGAGCATACCGAAACTAAAAATAAAATCCCCAAAGGACTTGGCCCTATCACATCGTAAAGGGTGAGGTTGATCCAAGCGGTAAAGACTACACGATGACTTTACCACTGTGCTCACAAAGAATCACCGGAAAGCATGGGACGTTCTTAAAGCTGTGATTCAGAACGTTTTAGGAGAGCACCGAGCTAAGCCAGATGAAGGAAGGAAATTAGTGGCAAGAATGCTCAAATGTTTTGAGCATATCAACGTCTCGATGACTTTAAAGTTGCATTTTTTGCATCACCATCTGGATGTTTTTTTGAAACAATTGCCCACCGAATCGGACGAACAAGGGGAGCGATTCCACCAGGTTACAATGCCAATGGAAAAAAGATATCAAGGCAAGAAGCTGAATGCATTGGACTCGGAGGTTTGTTGGTGAAGCCACAAAGTATGCCAGTATGAAAATGAAGGCGTCGAAAACCCAGAAGACACTGGATGTAGTAAAAACACGTAAAGATGTATGCCTTTGGATCATCTTTCTAGTTCTGGAAGTACAGAGTCAGTCCATGAACCAGCATCAAAGATATTAAAACCTTAACCTTAAACCGGTTAAAATTACGTTTTTTCTTTTTTTACCTGAGAACTAAAGTTCATAATGAATACAAAGTGTTATCTAGAAAAGATAACTTTTGTAGTATCAAAACGGTATTAAGGGGTGTTCGTATGAAGCTGGCGTGTACTAGAGATTTCTTCCGAAGGGGTCCGAAGGCGTAACCAGAAAATGACCTTAAAAAAGTTGCACAGTGTAATCATCGACTCATGTCTAAATTAAACAAAAATGTGAAGAAATTCGGAATATTATTTTGTATATGAAGCAAATTTCTTGATTTTCTATTTGAATTTGGTAAAAGTGAGACGAACCTTGGTTCGAACCAAAACCTTCACCAAAAATTTAGAACCTTAACCATTGGTCAAATGGTTCGAGCTCGCGAATCGGAGGTCGGAAAAAATAGATTAGGTTTGCAGTCCTGAACATCATAACTTTTTACATAGATGATGTTCTAAGAGTGTTTATGAATAGGGAAACAGATACGCGTCCGCAAGTAGAAAATCACCATCTTAGTTAGTATTAAAACGATGTTGTAACCTGTTGTAACGTTATTTCATTTCAAATATTCTATATCCGGCTTATTTTTTAGAAGTATTTAATCAGACTTAAATTTTTACAGAGCATATAATTTGTCTCGGGGTAAATTCTGTGTAATCAAGATAGTTCGAAATGTTTAAGAAATTTCGATTATGAATAGCTTAAACACCGAACCGACGATTTAAAGCAGGGGCCGGCAAGAAACACATTCACATTTTGGCGTTGATTGTAAGTTTACTTTACTCAGCTGGTCAAAAGCAGCGTAGCGACGAGCTTATACTGTCGGTGTGTCGACTGCGCTGCACCTGAGGACTTTTGTATGCACAGTAGATGGCGAAGCGCAGATTCCATGCTTAAAGCCTCTGTGAATTAGGGTTGTCGATATTTCTCAAAATATCAATATCGATAATATCAAAAATCAAAATTTTCAATATCGATATTTGATATATCGGGTCCAAAAAACATCGATATATCGATATATTTATTTTCTAAAGCTTAAGTAAACTGAAAAGAACCCATGGGTTCAAAATGAATTACTAGTCGGTGCAAATCAATCTCAAATATTAAAGATATTTGAGGATTTTGTCTTTTTGAACAGGACCGAAAAAAAAACAAATTTTATTTATTTTACTTAGAAATCGCACTTCTACGAAGAAAATAAGGTATAGAAGAAGAAAATCTCACCAAAAAACTATGGGTCTAAAATGAGTTCCTTGCCCGCGCAGATCGACCTCAAATATTTAAGAAATTTCAGGATTTTGACTTTTCCAACAGGACTGAACAAAACAAAATATTTTTATTTATCGCACTTCTACGAAGAAAAAACGTATAAGAGAAGAAAATCTATTCCGAAATACCATACCTGGATAAAGTTGAATGGAGGAATTCTTTTTAGACCCATGGATTCTGGACGAATTTTCCGAAAATTTCGTTTTTTCTGTACGAAATTACCATAGTAATTTTTTCTGATATATCGTTTATAAGAATATCGATTCAAAAAATATCATATCGGAATAACCCTTATCGTCCAACCAAAATATCGATATATTGATATATCGATAAAATATTGACAACCCTACTGTGAATCAGTGAACTGAATCAGTCCTAATTTCCAAGAGTTATGGCATACCTACATAAAAGAGCTATACACGTAACCAGCTCTTTCTACTACATACAACTCTTATGGGTTGATTAAAGAATGGCAAACTTTTTCCTTAAGCTGGCTAGAAAAAAACCGTTTGATCAAAGACATTAGAATATGAAGATGAGTAACGCCATACGATTTTTTCCCCTGGCTTTTGAATCTGGCTTTTCGCTCTCTTGAAATTTTGTCCAGAAGCCAGAGAGAGAGAGAGAGAGCGCTCTAGATCCAGCCGCGTTTTTGTACGCATACAGCGACAGTGCATTCTATTTCTAGATTTTTACGCTCTCAACTTTGTGTGAGCGGAGAGAGCGCGATTTTCGGCGCCATCAAAAAAAGAAACAGCTGCATATTGCAAAACCATTGTATGGGCGTTCGGCATCTTAGAGATTATATTGGTCTTTGGTTTGATATATTACTTAGTTTTATCCAAGGTCTCACACCCATCTGCAAGTGTATAAAAGCTTCGACTTGGCCGAAGGGTCTTTGTTATTTTGGTTAATTATTTGGAATAATTGAAAAACGAAGAGTATTTGGTCCTTTCAAAATAAACATAAATTTTGTTTAAATTAATTTAATTAAATTTGAATTTCTTTCGAAAAATATCTTACATGTTCTTTTTTTGTATCGTTTCTTTTCTTTTTTTTTTGGAAGGAATTTGTTCGTGCCTGGTAAGTTTTTTATAACCTTTTCATGTACATTTTAAACTATAGTTTATATATTTAAATTCTCTGCTCTTACACACATAAAATATTTAACAAAATCAGTCGCTTGGCAAGTGTTTTTTTATAATTTTTTTTTGTTCGAAAAAGGAACTTAAAGTATTCAACTTTTAACAAAGATTTCTTTCGTCTTTTTGTTTTGGTTTAATTTGGTTTGGCATTTACGTTTAAGCACTACACACACATACAATTACAATTTTAGGGCTACGGTAAAAATATGTTGGAGTCTCTTTTTGGAACACCGCCGCAGAATAGTTAGTAATTTTTTTTGCGTTTAGGGATTTGAGTAAAATGTTATCAACTTAGGTGCCTAAAATGCTGGCTTAGTTTTGTTTGGGGACTATAATTCCATTTTGATGCTTGGCTAAATTGGTTACAAATACAACACACACATACATATAGTATAGTAGCTATATAGAGTAGAGTAGTTCATAGTTGCGGGTAGTTATATTGAATAGGGGGGGATATACATATATAGAGTTATATATAAGAGTTGGTTCAACACGCACACTCACTCACTCGCCCATGCACTCACTCAAACGCATTCACACCTTCAATGGCAACGGAAAATACTAATAAAAGCCAATGCCAATGCAAGTTCCATTGGCAGAACTTTCTCGGTAGCCGTATTATTCGTAAACACCGGGAAATGTATTTGTTCCGGCCGATTTAGCTCTTCCTCTTCATCATCATCTATCGAATTGGACATTTGTCGATGGTGGCGTTTGGTGAAATTCACATTGAAAACGGCCTCAGCCACACCACCTGGCGTTGAGACAATAAAGTAAAAGATACGCGGCACACGCTCATGCATGCTGACGTAGGTAAGGCGGGCCTCCTTGCAATACGGCGTGGGCAGATCCTGTTGAGGGGAAAACATACAAGATTTGAGCAAGAGTTGGGTTGAATAATGATGGCAACTCTACCTTAACGGAGTAGGCCAAAACAGTGCTGCCATACTGATTGCCGGGTGTGAAGACACGGTCGCCATGTAACCAGCGAGCGGCATGGGCCGGCGGATTGGCACAAAACTCTACATTGAGATGTAGAGGAGAGCCTGGATAGGCCACGGGTGTGGCATTCAAGGCCACCACAGTGGGAGCACCTGAAAGTGAAGGAAATAAAATTGAAATATTTGTGATTAAATCGGGTTTGAAATTAAGCTTTTGATTTTCAACTATTTTCATCAATTCCTTTTCTTTCTAATCCCCTTCGAGAGATTCTCTCAACTCACTAAGCCCTTAGTACGCCACACTTCACACTTGCTAAGCCCTCTTAGCTGGAGCATACACAACTGTACTTTTCTTTTCACTGTTTCACTTCGCATCAGTTGCAATTAAAAACAGTGGAGTGGGTGCAAAAGTTTTCTACCATCGCCACTAATTAAAAGCGTATCACCCAGCAAATGTGCCACTTAGCGTCCCTTCGTTCCCTCCTCTCAAGTAACCAGTGTTGGTAAAGTTGCCAAAATCAAAATAAATAGAGAACAACATGTCGTCGTTGGAAAGAAAAAGTTTTTCAAGAACGCCAAAACTTCATTAAAAAGTTTTGGCCAAAGCGGGTTTTTTGTGTGCGTGCAACTTATGTGGGTCAGGGATTAATTCTTACCCAAAGGGAGAGATGCTGATGCTGTCTGACAACGTTAGCCAACACTAAGACAATCCAATTAGACACATGTGCCCACGATGAGCATATCTAATTATCGAAAGGCGCACGAGAATTTCGCAATTTTCCTCATCATTGCACGAAAGAGGCGGGCATAAACTTGAGTCGCAAACAAAATGGCCAAAAGTGTTAAGTGCAAATGAGTGTTGGGAATGGGGGGGAGGCCGAGGGAAAGTTGTTAGCCCAAACCCTTCGACTGGGTGTAAAATCAATTAAGGCAAGTGAGTATCACTCCGTCTCTCTCTGTCGGGGGTGGTGCGTCTGCCCTGCCAAATTATGCATTCAACGCCATTTTGTAGACAGCAAAAAAAACCCGTTGTAATTTATTTGACAGCTCGGCCCAGCTCTCAAAGAGATTTAAATTTTGTTTCTGATTTGCACTCACTGAGCCGTGTGCCAGCATTTCTAGCCTGCGCCCCAGACACAGGTGGTTAGGCCCTCGGGGTCAGGGCTTGGTCATTGGTGCGATTTTTAATTTGATTTCCTCACCGAAAAGTTGGGTGCTAAATTGAAATGAGTTTGGATTTGTGTGAAAAATAATGAAGGGGGTGCAAAAAAAGAGGGAACATTATTGGGGAGGTTAAGTTAGAAAAAGGAATCGTCAATTAACAATAACCAAATAGAGCGAAGACATTTTGACAGTGTCATCAAAAAAGAAGAGTAAAAATAAAAATGAATGCATAAATTCAATTACTTTCGGTGACTATTATTTCGCTTTCATACGCTGCTCTCTCAC
This sequence comes from Lordiphosa stackelbergi, assembly GCA_018904235.1. NCBI lineage: Eukaryota > Metazoa > Arthropoda > Insecta > Diptera > Drosophilidae > Lordiphosa > Lordiphosa stackelbergi. The sequence continues at coordinate 13,995 of JAEIFU010002149.1, forward strand.
CAAGTGCGTTTAACAACACTGAGAACTTCCACGTCCATTGTGTTACCGCTGTTACCTCTTGGCCAAAAGTTCTTTTCGCTCACAAAAGGCAACTACGAAAAATTAGGTTAACTTTTTTGGGCAACGGCAACGGGAATTGAGTAATTTTCAGCTGTAAAACTTTATTATTTTGGACTCCAGTTCCTGGTCTTTTGTTGTTGCAACAATTGCTGCACTACATGCAAAGTTGTTGTTATTGTTTAAATGTTTATTTCAGCTGTAGTTGGGTAAAAGTTGCCCCATACCAAAATGTAGGCGAAAAACATGCAAATTTCATTTGTGGAAGCGCCAAGGACTTGCAATTTTCAGACAATGAACTAAAACGGTCATCTTAATTTTATTAAGTAGGGGAGTTGTGGTACCAACTGAATTTGAGAGTGCTGGCTAAACACTTAAACAACTTTGAAGACGTTTGGGAATCCGCCATATAAATATTAGGTATTTTTAAGAAAAGTTTTTCAAAATAGTAAATGACTTAAAATAATAAGCAATTAGTCCCAACAGCATAATTTATATTGTCCAAGTCTGATTTAAAACAAAATTCAGTACAGGCAGGGTGCATACACGTGTGACCGCCTGCCAGAAGCAGTGCTAGTTCAACAGACTGCTATAGAACAAAGTTAATAAGCAAGCAGAAAAGCTAAGTCAACAAAGTATAGAATAGGAGAGGTCTCAGTATTCCATGGTTATACTAAAGATCCAGACTTTGGAGCCCTTGTCATCGATACCTAGAAATCAATACCAGGGAGAGATCCCTCAGTTATGTATTTAAGTAGTCCACGCACTCATTAACAAACAAAATAGACCCAAATCCGAAATCCAAAATTCGTCTATAAATTCTGAATATTTTAGAAAGCTTATTTCTTAACCAAAAGGCAAAAAACCTTGAGTATACAAAAAAAAACCATTTTGAAAATTAGATTTATTTTTCTTCCTAAATTAAAAAATTCTTTTAAAAACAAAAATAAAACAAAATTATTTGTTTTGGAACATTATTCAGGGGGGTTACATAGAGGAGCTTTCATTGTGGTGTAGTACGCTTACTGCCAAACATCTTAGATGCTACTTACATTTTTTTTGGAGTTGAATTGGTGCTTTTTTTAGAAAGTTTATTTCTAATTTTAAGTTTATTTTGGGTAGAGACATTTTCTTCATTGTAGGCCCTTTTTTAGAAAATGAAATTAGATTCTAAGTAAAGTTAAGGTAAAACTGGCTAAATTAGATTCTCTCAAGCTTCTAAGTAATTTTTCTAATTTTTTTATGCAAACTATTTTCAGAAAATTTTTCCGGTTTTTAGAAAAAATATGTTGACGATCTCTTTGCGATAATCAGAGAAGAGGACATCCAAACAACTGTACAGGTGCTGAATTCATACCACAAGGACATACAATTAACCATAGAATTAGAAGCAGACAACAAACTATCATTTTAGACGCAGCAGTGCACAGAATTGACAACACGCTAAAAGTTAAATTGGTATCAAAAACCTACTGCATCAGGACGGATTTTAAATTACCCTTCTAAACATCCAAAAAACATGGTAATAAACACAGCAAGAAATCTTGCCAAGCGGATACTAGATACCAGCGATAAAATTTTCCACACTGAGAATTTAGGCAAAATTAAAAATATACTGACCAATAATGCTTTTTCCCCACATGATCATTAAGTCCATCATCAAAACAGTAGAAAGCTCCAGCCCGACTATAACATACTCTGTACCCGGTGTATATGCTGAATGCGTTACTGCCACTGTGCTCTTCTCTAAGTTTTTTTCTCTCTCTCTCTCTTTGATAAATGCAAAGCGGTGTTGTTTGGTGTGCGTGGGAGGGGCTCTTTTACACTTTTTTCTCATAACTTGATACAGCTCATCCGATCTTTTATCGTTTTTTCGGCAAATCGATACATATTACTAATGACTACATATCTCTAGAAGGTACGAATCATCTATCACAAAACTGTCGGAGATATGACGTTTTTTTACACAGAAATTGCGGGGGGGAGGCGTGGCAAAAATTTAAAATAAACTGATCTGCCTGCAAATTCTAAGAAGCATTTGTCCCATACATGTCAAACCTCTATCTCTTACCATCTCTGAGATCTGTTTGTTCATACGGACGGACAGACGGACAGATGACAGACGGACATGGCTTATCCACTCGGCTGTTGATGCTGATCAAGAATATATATACTTTATAGAGTCGGAAATGATTCCTTCTTCATGTTACATACTTTTGCCCAAACTAAATATACTCTATGTACCTTCTGTACAGAGTATAATCGGAACAGAATCCACAACAAACACAAGCTGAACAGACCAAAACATATAAATCAGTGACATATTTTCCGCAGTACTCGAAAGACAAGCCAAGGCTATATACGACAGGAATCAAATCGCATAGCAGCAAAAGTAACATTCACCATGGCTGCTCGTTTAGCAATATGAAGAGTAATGTTGCAAAGAGGACGAGAATAATCTAATATATCAAATACCATGCGTGAAGACGGTACCAACATATGTAACAAAATATATGTTGGAACGACAAAATCAAAACAAAAGAAGAGACTATCTGGACCCCAGGTCAGACATCAAAAGACGAAACGAGATCAACACAGAAAGAACAGCACTTGCGGCCCACTGTGCAGAGAGCGGACATTCCCCTGATTTAGATGCCACAAATCTACACCAAGAGCGTAACTTCAACAAGCGTTTTACTCTGGAGATGTTGTTTATAATTAATAACCAGCAAATATTAGGCTGAACCTTAAATCGGACAAATAGACACTTACTTGACCAAAACAAACATTAGGATTAATTAGTTTTTACTTCCAAACTCCGAGGCGAGCACTTGTTTCTTTATTTATTTTTTTGTCTGTTTGTTTTCTAAAATCTTGTTATTTATATAAATCGTACCTCGATGTGGGCTCGAAATATATTGGGAAACAAAGAATCCACCGTTTTTCATTCCTTGGATGCGACGGATGACCTTGAGCCGGAATAACCAAACATTTGGATTTACACAGATCAGGTCGCTAAAACCAAGACATGAAATTGCTATAGGATATTTCGAATTGATCCTGTTTATAAGAAATTAATATAACAATTTTCAGATCTATTTTAGTCTAAAACCAAAGCCAATTTTTGCTCTAGTTTTAGGAAGTGTTGCCAACTGCTACAGCCCGAAAGTAGCTCAATCGACTGTTAAAGTGCAAAGTTCCCATTAAATGCCTCTAAAAAATAGCTAAAAAATTGATGTTTAAGTATTGGTTTATTCCTAGAGAAGTAATTGGTTAAAAGATTTACAGGGCTAACTGGACAATGTTTTGATACACAAAGAGCTTCCTTCTGTGACGTCTCTGTTGCTACAGAAGTGTAAATTGGTTCTTAATCTCTGGTATGTTCCTTCAGGCACCGCAATTGATTTTGTGAAATCACCATTTTTAATCAGGGATGCAAACAAAATCCTGTGGTTCAGTGATTTATTGACATTTCAAACCCCCGGTTCTTTTAATTTTATGGTTTTTATAGCTGGATGAATCGTGGCTTTGGTTCGATTCAGCGGTTTACACTTAATTTATTATCACGCCTGTTCCAATTCGCGAATTTCTAAACTTTTTTTTGACTTAAAATTGTATTCCTAGAAAACATTGAAATAACTTCGAATATCAATGAAAAACCAAGAAAATATGCCAGCTTGGCTCTGCAATAGGATCTTAAAAACACTCCAAATGAATTTAAACAGGGTATTGTCGAGAACCAAAAGCAAAAGTAATCCATCTTCTGATCGTGAAGTATTCCTAGCAGTTTCTCTACAATCGTTAAAGAGCTAACTTGAAAGTACGGCAGGGAGAAGCGTTAAATTTACAAGTCGAATATTTTGATTTGTAAAGGGCCCAGAGTGATAATTCTACCGGATATTCGGCAAAGAGTCCTAAATGCAAAATGACTTGTTCTAGTTATAAAGACATGTTAAAGGAGTTGACGCTAGCACAGGTCAAAAGCTCTTGACATTGAAGCAACTCGGGTCCACAAAAATTTTTCAAATGCACGATCCAAAAATCGATTGTGTTACTCGGGATTTATCTTCAAATCTCCGTTTCAAATCCATTCGTTTTGATTGTTGTCCAAACTCCAACTGATTGAATACGAAAACGAAAACAGGTCTGCATATTTTGATAATTAAAATATATGGTCAAACTTTCAAATCGATTTATGATACTTGCTGATGTTTAAGTTATCAATTGAAATTCGCTTTCAGTATTAATAGTTAAATATTAAAACTATTTTATCACTGTTGTGGCACTTCCAAAATAACCAGAAAATGACAAAAAAAATTTCCAAAATAGCTGGAATTGAAGGTTCTGAATAGTTTTCAGCTATCGACTCTACAAAATAGCTGGATCTGGTGGGAAAATAGCTAAATTTGCAACACTGGACTTAAGTAATTTTAGAAAAATTCGCCCTGTTTATCAGAAAACTCTTTCTGTTTTCATGTTTTTTATATAAAAAGATTACAACTTTTTTATGGCTTATTTTTCGAATTTAAATAAAACTTTTTCTGTTTATTATAAATTTCTTTTAAATATCAGTTGAAAGTTCTACGCATATTTTTTTAAGTACAGCCCAATTGCAACCACACTACAATAAAGCTGAGTTAGAGATCTTACGTACAGGAATGGCTGTAAAAAACCCTCAAAAGCGGTCTATGGCCCATCGATACGGGCACAACTAAGCTGGAACAGAAGTGGTCAGTCCCTCTGAAGACATAAGACCGAGAACTGATCTGAAAGACAAAATATCAGCATACCAAGGTTCAGGCGTGTGACCAAACTAGAAGCATTACCAGCTAACCGGAAGGATCTCAGATGGATGGGTGCGTAAGAGCTGCAGTAGAACAGACCCTGCGACTAGGCTGTTGCATAAGCTTTTTGATCACTGCAGCATATTCCAGGCGGAGGTATTTACATTCCGTATCATTGAAGGGCTTGGATAAATTTAGTATTTTCTATACTAAGAACTTAAACATTTACCAACACTGCTATTTTAACAATCGGAAATAAGTCGGCAAACAATATATTTTATTGCAAAAACCACTTAAACTATGAATAAAGCACACATTTTCAGCATTTACCAACACTTAAACCAGGGGCCGGCAAAAAAACACATTCACATTTCGACATTGCGTGAGTGTGTGTTACCACTGACACGAAGTTCATTTTTCTCGGCTGTTTTGTGGGCGAAAGAGTGCAGCAACGAGCTTATACTGTCGGTGTGTCGACTGCAGTGTAGACTTTTGAATGCACAGTAAACCCGACGCGCCCATCCCTGACTAAAACTGCTGAATACATTTCTAAACATTTACCAACACTGAATACAAATCTAAAATAAATTTTTGCAAAAAAATTTAAATCTTCTGATTCACTGACAACGACACCTAACCAAAATGAACAACGATTCCCCCTAGTCTCGAACATGGCTTAAGTACCCACAACCAAACACGTGGGCACGAATTTGGCAGCTCCGGTAGCCTCATAATTCCTGCCCTCCAGAGCAATCTCAGACAGAGAGCAAAGCCGAACAGAACAGACAATTACAGGTGAGCGACATTTAAAAGACGTAAACAAGAGCAAAACATGCCCCCGGGGCTAAAAATCTCCTGAAACAGGCAACAGAATGAAAACGAACCGTATTAAATATGCACAGATAAAGAGCCAAACAGAGACGCAGAGGCCGGGAGGGTGAGTGGGGAATACACTAAAACAACAGGCAATCCGAGACAGGCAGCAAGTGAAAATAACAATCATAATATTCAATTATGCACTGCTGGCCGGAGGGGGAGGGGGAGCCAAGACTGACCTCCTCGCCTCGTGTCCTGGTCCTTGAATAATTAATAAACATTGTGTGTGCACTTAATGCAAAAAGCTGCAAATAAAATTACCAACAAACAGGCCGTGCTCCTCCGTTGTGTGCAAAAATCATTTGCTGGAATTAAAATTACGTGCTTTGGCTGAGCAATCAAAAAGGGATTAGCGCGCTACGTTTGGACCGGCAGTTTGGACCATTTGTCACTTGCCCGTTTCACCTTTGGGCGCTTTTAATTGAATTTATTGTCATTGAGTAGCAGGCGCTGAATTATAGATTAGACGACCGATGACAAGTTAACGCCGAACCAGAAACCTTTCAACATTTATCTTAAGTTTATTTTTTGGGGTAACTTTTCCATGGCCTAATCTAGGGAAAACTGCTTAAAAATTAATGAGCAGTGGGGGGGGGGGGGGGGAGGAAGTGAAGTGGGGATATAGGGCAGGTGAAAAGTTTGAAAAGCCTTGTTTGTTGTTTTGAAAGTTTGTGCGGTTTTGTTGGCGTTTGTTAGTCCAAGCACGCGTTTTGCTGGCGATTTAAAACGCGTGAAGTTTTAATATTCACTGGGAATTATTTGGATTTCAATGCATATTTTTAAAGTCGGCTAAATGTTACAGTGAATATTTAATATATATCGGGCAGTGAGGCCACAGGAACAAAAGATGTAGCTTTCGTTTATTTCTAATGTGCCTTGCTTACTTCGCTAGTGTCTTTGGGCTGAGAGCGACAGCTCGAGAGCCGTGAGCCACTCTTTCAAGTGAACCAGCTTCGAACTGACCGCATCGTAGTCTAGCCAGCGACTGAATGCTTGTTTACTCTCTTGTCCTCAGCTGTAAATAGCGTAATGGCTTAGAACAGCGATCGCCACGCCTGGCCCGCAGGGACCGAACACATTTCGCTATTCACATCGATACGAGCTGATCTCATGCCAAGGCGTGTGCCAAGAGAGCAAATAGCTTTTCAGTCCATAGCCAGCGATCGATGAAGCAGGTCGGAGCTGGTTTGGGTCGCTTTGTTTTCGCACACCAACACGCTCTTACTGATTGGCCTGGCTCTTCTTGAAAAAACCCAGTTTAGAACAAACTTCCATGAAACCAGAGACTGAGAAAGAGTCGAACCAGCGGGATTTTATCTGTAATATTGTGACCTTGGAAAGCTAAGATGGGTTTGTAGGCGAATAAGGTGAAGGTGTTGGGTTTTTGGCATACTCTTGGTATAAAAAAGAAAGGAGTAGGGTCACCTGTTGTGGACACGCTCCGGTTGTGGACACCCCAGTCTATTTTTTGACAGGTAACAGATGCCGCCAAACTGAGTAATGTCAAACTTGTAGTTTGACAGTACACATAATCTGAGCCAATACCGAAGTGTAAGAACGCATTTGGTTTCCTGCTGTGAGCAAATAAAAAAAAATCGTGAACATTTTTTCGAGTTTCTATTTTTTTCAATTTCCACATTGCGTTAAATCGAAGCAAAACATTGAAAAGTGGTGAGTATTATACTTTTGTTATTTAGTGCATTAAGTGTACTTTGTGATGTGATATCAAGTTTCAGTGAAATGTTTGTGTTGTGTAAATTTGCTGAACAAAATAAAAATGGCTACCATTTCCAAGAATGGACACACTTTTGCACCGGTTGTGGACACCCTCGTTTTTTGTGTTTAAAGCGTGTGTTTGGCCATAAAACTGTCAAATATCGTTGTTTTAACAGCATTTTTGTGAATTTTTGTGCATTTTTAGCCATGTCAACACCAAAAAAATCGTCCGATTCAACAAAAATCAATTTAAATGGTCTGGTCGATGCCATTAAGCAATGCCTCATCGATAAGAAGGCCGTCAAAGCTAGAGCCTAGGAATATGGGCTTCCTCGAACCACTTTGATCCGGTATTTGGAGAAAGTCAGAGCAAATTTTGCAGATATTTCGTCCATTGCTGATTCGGTTTTGTTGGCTGCGTTAGGTGCTTGAAATCCGTAACCTCCCCGGTTTGGTGTGCAGGACACTCGACTTGCCACTGTCGCCAAAAACAATCAAGTCCGGTTTTCGTAAGCCCGGTATTGTTCCGTTTGACCCTGATGCTTTCTCCGAAGCTAACTTCATTGAGGCTGTCGAACGAAATGCAGTAGAAGTCTCCACAGAAGCTGATCTTGATGAAGACAATCAGCGTCGTATCATCGTTTCCGCCGATCCCAATATTGGGCTAGAAGAAGAGGTGTTAACCTCCCCCGAACCATCCACTTCACGAGCGTCTTCGGCTAGCCTTATCACTGTTGGATGAAACTGGGCCGGTGCAAGGAACTTCTCCGAAAAAGCCATCGAATCGCGGTCGCAAGCCAATGCAAACCGCTGTGCTAACTTCTCCGAAAAGCGTCGAGGTTTTGCGCGAGAAGGCAAAAAAATCAGTTGAGCGAGCAGCCAAGCGTGATTCTGTGTCGCAGAAGAAGGCGTCTTCGTCATCGAATTTTGTTTGGAGCTCTTGCAAAAAAAACTGAAATTATTAACCGTTCTTTTTTCATCAATTCATGGCCATTTTACTTCATATTTTTCCATTTCTAGCGATTTTACAAGGGTGTCCACAACCGGGTACAAAAAAAATGTTGGCCAAAAATCATCACTTCATATATAAGGTTGTCAAAAAAAGTCTTGCGGTATTTTTATTGAATTTTCAATTGTTCATAAAATTGGTTATAATAATGCGATTTAAGTCAAATATGCGCCGTTTTGTTCGATGACGAGTTCCCAACGAGATGCCAACTTCATAATGCCCCTCTTATAGAAGCTCGCTTCCCTATTGGCAAAAAACTCGGAGAGCCAATTTTCACAGGACTCTCTTGTGGCCAACTTCCGACTACCAAGCTCGTTCGCCATGGACAGAAATAGGTGGTAATCACTTGGTGCGAGATCCGGACTATACGGTGGATGCAAAAGAACCTCCCATCCGAGCTCCCGGAGCTTCTGGCGCGTCACCAAAGATGTGTGTGGCCTGGCGTTGTCCTGATGGAAGACAATTCGGCCTCTGTTGATCAAAGATGGCCTCTTCTGCATGAGTGCTGCATTCAAGCGGTCCAGTTGTTGGCAGTACAGGTCCGAATTGAGCGTTTGGCCATAGGGGAGCAGCTCATAGTGGATGATTCCCTGCCAATCCCACCAAACACACAGAAGAACCTTCCTGGCCGTCAATCCAGGCTTGGCCACCGTCTGGGCAGCTTCACCGCTTTTCGACCACGACCGTTTGCGCTTCACGTTGTCGTAAGTGACCCACTTTTCATCGCCAGTCACCATCCGCTTCAAAAACGGGTCGATTTTGTTGCGATTCAGAAGCGATTCGCATGCATCCATACGGGCAAAAATGTTTTTTTGCGTCAAGTCGTGTGGCACCCATACATCGAGCTTCTTTTTGAATCCAAGCTTCTTCAAATGGTTTATAACGGTTTGATGACTCATGCCCAGCTCTTGGCCGATGCTACGGCTGCTACTATGCCGGTCTCTTTCGATCAATTCAGCGATTTTATCGCAATTTTCGACGACAGGCCTTCCGGACCGTGGCGCATCTTCGATCACCTCTGCACCAGAACGAAAACGTTGAAACCATCGTTGTGCGGTGGAAATGGAAACTGTATCGGGTCCATAAACTGCACAAATTTTATTGGCAGCATGAGATGCATTTTTGCCTTTATCGTATTTGTAAAATATGCCGTATTCTCTATATTTTGCTCCATTTTGCGCTATACTCACGAACGACTAAAAAACAAACAACAATAAATCAAACACGTGTTAGCGCGTGAAAAGAGCTTTCCAAAAAGCTCTAGCGTAAACCGATGCGACGAATACAACTAGAACTACGCGCTTGCAAAGACAAGCTTGCGGAAATACCGCAAGACTTTTTTGACAATACATGGCTGCAAATTTTTTTCCATTTGTCTAAAACAATAGGTTACTTCAGAGGAAAGTTAGCTAGAGTCTCTAGCTTTACAATGATGTTCAAATCACGGCATAATGTTGAATTGGAAAAAAGTTATTAGTGAAAAACGCAACTATGTCCACAACCGGAGACTCTCCCCTACTAAAGCGCTTGCTACCTTATCTTTTTTGCACTTCAAAATTTTGCATCAATATCTTCTTTTCTCTGTCTCTGCTCTGTCTGTGCGTCTTTCTTTAGCTAGAGTACTTTATAATAACGGCCTATGGATTATAAATCGACTCAGTTATTCCTGCTGCTTAAGACTATAAGTATATACTTTATGGGGTCGACAACTTCTATTCCAACGTGGAATAATTAAAGTCCCTCTACTAACCTCTAAACGCGTCAGTTCTCAACTATTTCCAAATAAATTTAAATACTGCAATTGCCATGTTGTGCGACCAACCTTTTCCATTTAGCAACCGTCAACTATAGCAGCGCCATCGTTTTCCCCCTGCTCACCCACATATCCGGAAAATGCTCATTTAATGAGCTGTTCACGCATAAAATGTGTAATTTTTCGGTATGCCCCAAGGCTATGCAATAAAATTCAAATGCATATTTTAATTGCATTTCACTGCAGTCTGCAGTTGGAGTCGATGTCCTGGACAATGCTCTGGCCCAGGATATGCAGATAATGCATATAAAAATGCATGAACGTTGTTCGCAGCGCGTAAAGTAATTAAACGCCGCCGCCACAAAGCTAATAAAAATGTCAAATGTCAGCCCATAAAGCATAGGCCTCATACACGTTCCCCGTGCCCCATTTGCCGTAACCGCAACGTGCGCAGACCGTTCGCTATGGGACACCAATTTTATGAGGCGCCACTGACTGCATTTTGTGAGGCGCTTGGCGCCAGTTATACAGTTTATATTTGAGGGGTTGACGGTGGATCAGTTTTGAAGTGTTTTTTAATCAATTGGGTTGGTGTTATAGAAAGAGAACATTAAGTTTGGCCAATGACAAGCCAATGGAACTTTGTGGTTGAAAATAAGACAAGAATATAAAGGAGCGAAACGTTTTCTATTTTAAAGAATGTTTTAAAAGACTGTTTCATTACAGTTTTGCTAAAATTTTATATAAATATAAGATATTTTGAGGCATCAAATACCCAAGTGCCAATAATATACATAAAGTTATGCTTGAGTCTTGGTTTGGAGATGGAGTGTCTTCCGACTTTTTCTTCCCATTAAGCTTATTTCATTATAAGTTAAACGGTAGTTTTTCTCCGAATTCAGGTTTTTATTTACACACAATTTACAATGATTTCTACTTACACACGGTTACTATTTACATTTTTATTCAGCGTTCGTTCTCTTTCGTCTTGGTCTCTCGTCTACACTTTACTCCATTCTCGTCTGTCTGACACTCTTCTCGATCATTCTATATACAGTGTGACCATCGTCTTTGTCTTATATTTCTCGTCTATTTTCAAAACCCTCCACATAAAGCCCTCTTCCTCACACAACATTTATATGTTTTCCCTTTAAAACTTAGCTTTTATTTCAGCTCAATTTTCCATATTTTTTATTTACTCCTAGTTGGGCTGTGTGCTTATCCACATCACTTAAAACTTTGCCAACATCTCACTTTCATCATACAACTAGCAAAAAAAAAAACTATGCTCTAAAATTTGATTAAATTTACAAGTGGAAGCCAGGTAAAAAAAAAAACAGAATAACGTAAACTATACTAAACTTACAACTTGGGTAAACTACACGAGCAGGACCAAGCCCAAAGCCAAAAACTTTAAGTGGCACATGTGAAGCGATTTTTGGCAACTTGTGCAATTTGCAAGGGTTGGCGGCTGCTCTCACTACTTCCTCCCTCTCTGAAAACTAGAACCAGTTGCAATCTTGGCAACTGCAAAAGTTGCCCAGCCACTCATTTGATATTGAAAGTGAAAGAGCATATTTAAATACGCAAACTATGACAGAGGGCAAAGGGCAAATAGAAACGGGAAGGGGGCTAACATGGCATTCAGTTTTACATGTTTGGCTTAATTTGTGTTGACAGCAAAAGACAGAAAGAGGGAGAGAGAATGAGAGAGATAGCAGCTGGTCCATAGAAACGCTTTTTGTACATTTCCAAGATTTGGGTTAGAGATATTTACACACACACATACACTCACATCAGCAGCAAGGCAATTTTATTACTTTTTACGCCATGGAACTGCACTTTACCTTAGTTATCTCCGCATTTGTATGCCTCGCTTTAAGGTCACCATAAAATAATAACCAAGAGATTTCCAAATGGGAGTGAAAAGCTAAGGCCTTTAAGCTTTATTTACCCAGCAAATTGTTCATATAGAAACTGTTTTTAGCCTCAGGACTACATATACGGCTTTAAGTTTGGAAATAGACAAAGATAGTGATATACACAATGTTTGTAGAACTTGGCGTTAGCTTCAACTAAATTTAAAATTGAAGGACACACTTTGTTGTTGGATTTGAAAGAATTCGGGGCTTTGAAGCAACGATATTTACACCGACACTAGCCGAACGCATGCCAAGGCTTGTGCCAAGAGAGCAAACAGCTTTTCAGTCGCTGGCCGGTGGTCGAAGAAGGTCAGAGCTGGTACCATGGAGCAATAATTACTAGAGTTAAACTTTACGCTGCCTCGCAATTTTGCTGGTGCTAAACGATGGCGCCCAAAAAGATACTTTATAGTGCCAGTAGGAAATCAATGTGGTTAGAGCGAGACGACCATATTTCCAAATGTATCCAGAGGGCGCAAGTGACAACGAACAGCTGATCAAAAAGTATCTAGAGAGCGTAAGTGAGAGCGAACAGCTGACTGATTTCTGACAGAAACGGTCATTCTCTCTAATACTCATCCTCCCTGCTGGTACACACCAATAAACTCTCACTGGCCACCATCGATAGTTTTAATATCGATATTTTGGACATCGGTAGTATTCCTCTATAACCCATAGTACTAACGAAAATATTTTATTTTCAATAAATGAACAGCAAAATTAACAACAACAAAAACAAGTATTTATATTTCCATTTTATCCAAGAAATTTCCAATCAAGAAAATAAATAATATCATAGTTAATTCATGACACATTTAGAAATTTGAACTCTTACTCTTTTTACTATATAAAGTTTGCTCCGATATATCGATAGCGGTGTCACAACAATCGATGGTTGGCCAAATACACAAACATCGATGGTATCGATAGTGCTATCGATGTTTTCACAACACTGACTCTAACGTATTGACCTCGCCCTGATTGACAAACGCTGTTTTAAATCTTGTTAAAAAGAGTATACACTGTTTTATAAAAATCTTCTTCATCTCCTTTTCATAACTTTGCATAGGACTGGAATCAAACCCCACCATATAGATTCGATTCAGCTATTTTTTTCGGTCGCTTCAATTTTTAAAGTTTCCTTTTTCTAGTTTGTAAAAGAAACCACTTCTGATTATAGCTGATTTTTTATGTGTTTTAACGAACATGTTTTTGGAAAATGCTTTACTACGTCTCGATTTTCGCCCATTTCGAACATTTTTAGGCGTCTTGAACGTTCCATAAAATCATCGTATAGTTTTATTTCCTAGCTTTAAAATAAATTATCGCAAACAATTCTGTTAATTATTTTAAGCAAAGATACACACCATAACTAACACAGTGCGTCAAAATTTAACTATTTGGATAACAACAAGTAAAACGAGTAATGTTTTGCTCTAAAAGCTTAAAAAATTTAATTGGCAGCTATTTTGGTGAAAAACTTGAGTATCTAATAAACATTGACAACAAAAAAGTGAATTTTTTTAGAAATACACACTTTTGGGACCGTTTAAAAGGATGTAGAAATGTTCAGAAGAGTTCTTTGGTATTTTAAAAGATTAATTTTTGCCAAAGAAAGTATGCGAAAAATTCTGATTTCTTAAAAGTTATACTCGAATAAGTAAAAACATACGTTTTGAAAAAATAGAAATGCTCCCGGAAAACATGAATTTCTAAAAAACCTTTGTATCAAGAATTTATTCTGCGGACTGTCAGCTACAACTTTGCCAAAGACAGTTTGCAGCTATCACCATAACTGAATGAGCTGTTTGCCCAAAAATTATGACACCTTTTTTTTGTTGTTACACCCAATTTCAAAAACTTTGAGGGTCCATAAAAAAGTGCAACCAATCTAGCCAAACGCTAATAGGGGTTTACTCAGTTGGGTAGCACTATCCATGTAGTTTTTTGTGAGTGTGATCCCTCTACTGATGACTCTCTCTCGCGGTCTTAGCGAAATAGCTTAGTCCCTACCATTTTCTGAGCGCTACAGCCGTTATGTGCCCCATACAAAATTTTTTTTGCGTTTTTTACCTACTTCGCGGTAAAATTTTCCAAATTTTATTTCTTAGTGCCCGCCTACAAATTTATATGTATAGATATGTAAGTAGCCAGCGGATCTTTACTAGATTTCGATCTTCTTTTCTCTCGAATATACAGGGTTGCCCATATTCGACGGACCCATCTGGCAACGCCATAACTTTTGACAGAGATGTCAGATCGCTTAATGACATACCGCGTTTGAAGCGTCAGTCCAAGCAGATTTTTACCATGGAACAATACACGCCACGCGAGCGCTCTGAAATAGTTGAAATTTACATTCAACAGAACAAGTCAATTGTGAAAACTCAACGTGCTTTTAAAAAATTAAAAAATGTGAAAAGTGCGCCTTCTAAGAACACCATTAAGCGTTTATACGAAAAATTTGCGACTGGTGAGGCTCTTTCTAATCCGAAGAGGCCAAATAAAAATAAACCAAGTCGATCGGCCGAGAATATCGCTGCCGTACGAGCCAGTGTTGAGAGGTCCCCAAGAACATCCCAAAAACGCCGTTCTCAGCAGTTGGGCATGGCTCGGTCCACTTTACAACGGATTATTCGCGTTGATTTGCATTTGTTCCCGTACAAAATTCAATTGACGCAAAGATTGTTGCCTGCGGACAAGCCTCGTCGATTGGAATGGGCCCAAAGAGTCATCGAAATGGCCGAAGATGACGAGCAATTTTGGAACAAAATTATCATGTCCGATGAAGCCCATTTCTCATTGAATGGGACCGTAAATAAGCAAAATTGCCGTATTTACGCCACTGAAAATCCTCAGGAGATTCAAGAAGTGCCTCTTCATGACGAAAAAGTCACAGTTTGGTGCGGCGTTAGTGCGACCCGGTCATTGGCCGTTTTTCTTCCAAAATGAAAATGGCCATGCTGTTACCATCAACCAGGAGCGTTATCGCGACATGATGACCAATTTTTGTGATGCCAGTTATTCGTCGAAAGTGTATGAGGAGTTCTGGTTTCAACAAGACGGCGCTCCACCGCACACAAGTCGCATAACAATCGATTTTCTGAAGAAATTGTTTCCGGGCCGTTTGATGTCGAAAAGTGGTGATTTGGACTGGCCACCGCGTTCGCCCGATTTGACGCCGCCTGACTTCTTCTTGTGGGGATATTTGAAGTCAAAGGTTTACGTTAACAAGCCAAGGACCGTAGAAGAGCTCAAGGACAACATTCGTAAGAAATAGCCGCTATTCCGGCCGAATGTTGGTAATTGGAACAAATGAGAATGAATAATTATTTTTGGGGAATCATTGTCAGCTCCGAATCTTGTTATATCTGATCTAGAAACCGTTGGAATATTTGTCACGATTTATACAAAGTTTACACGAAAATCGAATCGAAATTCGGGCCGATAATTAATTTTAGTGCGAGTTTGTTTTCAGCTCAAAAACTCTATCTAGAAGAGAAGATAAGCTGATCAAGATTAGCTGATTAAACGACAACAATTTATTAAATTCTTCTCCATCTTCTTTTTCAAATTTATATTCTTCTTCTTTATTGGCCATGACAACCGTTTGACGGTGTCGGCCGCTGCTACTAATGCCCGCTAGTCGCTTCTGCTCCGTGCGAGCTGGCACCAGTTGTTCACACCAAGCTTGGTCCGTCCCATCTAAGTGGTGGTTGTTCCACCTTGCCTTGTCTCTGTTCTTTCGCATTCCTCTTGTAGACCATAATTATATTACAACCGATTAACGGTTTCCTCCAGGTCTGCGGCACCTAGACTTAACAATTTAGTATCAGGTGTCACCATCTATTGGCTTTCTTAAAGTCTTTTGCATTTCCATTGTATACTTTTATTACTAGAGTTTCAATATACAAACGAGTAACATGTTCTATTCAATTCTTTACGAATTTTTCGGATTTTTTTTAATAAAATTTAATCTTCAAAGGAAACTTAAGAAATAAAATTCTTACTCAAAGCAATTTCAATTACTTCCGTTGTTCAGAGTTTGAAGAGTTAGCTCAGACGTTTTGCAAAATTTCTTTAAAAATTGCATTTAGAATAATTTCATTTCATTTGAGGAGCCAAAGAAAAACATTTGTCCAAAACTTTCGCTCATTCATTTCTCTTCTGTTCGGTTGTCAACGGTTTTTACCCGTTCTATGGCTTCCGCTTCTTCTGCTTCTTTTACTTCGTATTTTTTCTATGTGTGTGTGTGTGTGTTGTCTTTTGCACAAAATGCACTCGAGCATTAATTTTTACGCTTCAATTTTCACACACACACACACAAATACCAGAAGGCGAAATTATAATTTTCCATATGTATGTCCATCTCGCTCGCACTATGTCTACAGTCGTTAGTTAAAATGTGAACTTGTCATCAAAAACAGCAAAAAAAAAAAAGAAGAAGAATAAAAACACCCCATGAAGCTAAAAAATGGCTGCCAAGGCAGCAGGCGGCAGTCAGCATCATGTAAAAACTTTTCAGACAGTTGCAGAAAATCATTTTTGGCCAGAAGAAGCAGAATCAAAAGGGTTAGAAAGAGACAGGGGGTGTCTACAACTGCAGCGGAAATGAGTTGAAAAAGTTGTGCAAATAGACGACAACAGTGGTCAACCCTTCGCCCACCGCCCCCGCACTCACTCCGGCGTGTTGAGCGTCTGGCCAGGCCGGATATAAGCAGTAAAACAAGCTGACAGTTCGACCTTTGACCAAATCAAAACTAATTTGCAGTCGAAAAATACTTGAAAATCCCAAATATTGAGTATGCAAATTTTGCACCCCAAGACTTCAGCCAGTGAGGCCACCAATTGTGCCCAGCGGCAGCCACATTTGCTGGTTGCACCAACTAATAAGTTGGCAGGCAGCGACTGAGTTGCTCTATAATGATGACAACCCCCAGGAGGGTAGGGCGACCTCCTGCCAGTTGCCTCAAGTGGATAATGTGAAATTGCCAAAGGTTTTTTTTCGCTTTATTTTTTGGAGACTGAGAGCCTGGCGGGGGGTGGCCTAAAAGAAGGGCTGAGCATTGCACATTGATAATGCAATTTGTCGCCTGGCTACAACCAAAAAGGTGAGGTTGAGGGAGGAAGAGAAATAGCTGAGGTCAACACCTAAGCTTCAACTCGGGTGAGTCCTTAAAAATGTTCAGTACAGCTGCTTACAAAATTTAATAACAACAAATACATTTTCAAATTAGAATCTCAAAAATACTTCAAAGTATTTCCCAGTTAAACTTAGAATTTACCAAAATGAATTGAGAATTCCCCAGAGTGTTTTTTTCGTTATTCAAAATCCAAGACTTTGAAGTTGCATCTGTCTGGCAGTTTAATTTTCATTTCAACCCTTGGTAAATACATTTAGAAAATCGCTTATCTAATGCTCAAGATCAAGCGAGAAGGGGCCAAGCTCAAGGGGGCGGGGCACTGTAAACATTTAACATGCAATTTGGCGCAGCTGCTGTAAAAAAAAATTGTGAGTTGGGCACAATAAATTGCCATTTAAATGAGGCACAAATGAAACTCGCATATTTTATGCCTTGGAACCCTGGCAGCCATCTAATGAGTAGAAACAAAGCAATCTTTGCCAGCAAACGCGCCAAATTCCAAAAGCAAATTTGCCAAAAATGAAAAATTACGCGAGGGGAAGGCAAGGCCAAGGAAAATGCCTCATATGTTGATCAAAAAGAAGGAAAATGCGAAGGGAGGTACATGCATATAACAAATTAGCATGCATAAAGCAAGCACCAAGTGGGGTGGCCGGGGTAGGCCGGGAGAGCATAAAGCAATATTTTTGCTGAAGAAGGACTTTCGTTGCTTTCTTCCTTTTCGAAATTAAGCATGGAATATGCGAAGAGCTTTTATTAGAAATCATTTGGCAGCAGAGAAAGGGAATGGGAATGATGAGTGGGCATACACAGCACAGGCAATCCACGAGTTGGGTTTTTGTAATCAAAATTCCGCAAAAAATAAGGCAAGGAGTACGCCATCAATTGGGCAAACTTACTAAAGACCTAACAAGATCAGAACATTTAACTAAATAGTTTCTAATATTTTAAGACAGAGGTGCTCTGGGGCCAGCTTACGGCGGCGTAGACACCATTACAAATTAGGAAAGGATTTCTGAAGCAACCACAACCTTAAGAAATAGAAAGAGAACTCAGATTATTGCCTGGTAATGTGTGTCTGTGTGCTCGTGGCTGTCTGAAGCACATGGAAACAAAATCTACCATAAACCCAACTAATACATATTTGTTTTGCGTTCGATTTTTCTATCAACGGCGTCAATTTTACGCTAAGTACGAGAATACTTGATTTAAATACAAAATTCTTATATCAAGTACGAATTATTAAATAATACAAGTGTTAAAAATCTTAAGTACAACCCGATTTACTCTTAAAATAAGTGCAAAATATTGTTAAGTCTACTCCAATGCAATCTTGAAACCAAATAAAAGTTTATAAATTAAGTACAAAATGTTCTTGGTTGAAACCCATAAAATTCTTAAGCTTTTTCCGATTTGTTATTGAAACAAGGTCTCTGTATTGAATCAAAAAAAGCTGGAAAAGTCTAAAGGAATTGAATTAACCAAAGCAGAGGGGCCCAGGGGCAGCTTACGGCCGCGTAGACACCAATCCAAATTAAGATAATATTTCTCAAGCAACAACAAATTAAGAAAAAGAAAGAGAAAACCGATTATTATCTGCTGCTCAAATCATTTGACCCCTGCTACAAAAATTAAAGATGACGCATACTCATCTTTGTTTTTGCGTTCGAGGGTAAACACTCAGAAAATTATTTTTCTATATTTAATAAAAATCTGTCTAGGTTAAATAATAAAAATTTAAAAATCGAAACTAAAGTTTTGAAATAATTTCTTTATTAAAGACATTTTTTTTTTTGAATTTTAGTAAAGTTGCCGTAAAAAGGAATTTTTTAGAATAAAATGTCTTAAATATAGAAATTGTTTCTAAATTTTAGTGCGATTTTAATCCTTGACTGAATTTTCTTAAATTTAGAAAAATTATTTTCTGAGCTTATTTTATGTTGCTACATACGTAAGCTTGTTTGAGTGCATTTGTGCGCGGCTGTCTCTATGCGCAAAGCAACAACGAATGCGCGGCATGCGCATAGTCTTTGGGTATCCCTGAACCAAAGACAAAGACGGTATTACTGTAGGTCAGAAATCTACCCTCACTCCATAGAAAGTGTTACAACCAGGTGGGAATTTTAGAAACAGTTTCGATATAAAATAACTGGCGTTTTCTGTTTTTAAAGCTTGAATTACAGGAAATCAAACCGGAATCAGAACTGGAACCGTATACCAAAATAACCCCATTAAAACTCAGAAGCAAAACCAGGACGACAACCAATATTTTTAATTTTTTGAGTACGACAACCGATATTTTTGGAACCGAAAAGACTTACAAGTACCTACTGGTACAATTTCGGTTCTGAATGCAACAACAAAAGCAAAGCAAACACTTATTTTTAATTTTTTAACAAAAAAACGAGAAAGGCAAATTTCGGTACCGAAAAACACTTTAAATAGCTTGACGAACAACGGTTAGCGACTTCGACCAAACTTCGCAACAGCTTAAAAACGACATATTACCCATTACCGTGTTTGAGACGTATTGGAACAAACCATTTTTCTCCAAAACCCTTTTTTTATCGAACACTATTTTAAATCTGGCAATAAGCAAATAAAGTTCGACCGTTTTTCGAAATAAACGGCCTCAAACAAAATTTTCGTCAACTACTAGCGCAATTTTACATGCGTATTCTCAGTTCACTTTTCATGTATAAAACATTAATAAATAAAATTATTTTAGGTACCACACGCAAAAATTCGACTTTTAGCCTAAACGGTTGACTACTAGCAATTTTACTCCCATAAATAGTTAACCTCCTAAACAGTAAAGTAAATGTGCTTTCCGAATCTGTTCAACTGCAACAAAACAAGGAAATCAGCTGTGACCCAGGTTCCAATAAGGAACCAAATACCGAAATAATCTTGAACCAAAACAGAACCTTTTACCGAAACATATTGCTCACTTACTTCAATACTTGCATAACTCAAAATAATCAATTTTGAGAAAAACTCATTTAAAGTTCTCAATGGATTTATAAATAAAACTTGAAAATATGATGTTTTTACTGAAAGCCATAAATGAACAGATATGACGTTCTTGCATTAACATGAAAATGAACCTGTAAAATGATATTGCCTATACCCTATTTCCAAAGGCTTCATTTCTTATCATTTTCACTTCTAAAAATGAAGCGCGTTTCCATTGACAAATTGTCATTTTTTTTGACGTTCACAACGATACGTTGCTGAAAAGTTTGATTTAAATAACAGGCTTCACTTTCAAACTCTTGGAATATTTAGTAAAAAATGACATACCCGTCATGACAGCAATTGCGCTGGGCGAACGCGTTGTTATCACCCCCCGAATTATCAGCAAAAGCTTAATACACGATCTTTTTTGGCTAATTAATAGTTGGTATTCCTGAAAGTGATCTGCTTTTGAGTTTGCTTTCGATTTGGTTTAGGAAACAGCTGATCACCACTGATCCATACAAAATAATCAGTGTGCCCAAAATGTAAGTTTTTAAACAAAATAATCATGCTAAATGCCCTTCAAAGTATGCTACATTAACAAATATTATTAATTCAGGAAACAATTTATTTTATATTTGTCCTCAATACTAAGCTATTTTGTGTACCCCTTAGCTGCTCCAACAATCCGACTGAATGTACATTTGTATAACGCATAGACTTATTATCTCGTTCAAAATATAATTTTAATTAACTTGTATTTAAGGGCTTTAAGATATTTTTGTGGGTTAGTCTCAAGCTGATTTCGATTTATTCTTTTAGTGTGACCTGTGGCTCCGCGCACATCGTGTTTGTTTACATTTTATTGTGATTTAAATATAAAGAACGTTGTAAGTTATTTTGCATTCCATATTTAAGTAATTTAATGATAATTATTTATTGCATCTTAGACTGCACACGAGACTACTGAAAAAAAGCCCGCGGCCTACAGTGGACCGAATCAAAAGTGCTGAAGTTCTTGCAGCTTGTGCTTGACGGTGACGTTACATATCTGCACAGCTCTGCTAGAAGGTTCTAAATTACAACTTTTTCCACAATTTGGATCTTTCCAATTGCATGTCACTTTCTTTGTCCATAAACAAATACTTAATTAATTGAATTCACCTTAGTAAAGTTGCAAACTCTTAAAAAAATTTAATAAAAAAAAAAAGTTCAGTCATAATTTTTTTGCTTCCCGCGCCATTGTATTAATTTTGCGCCTCTTAAAACCAAATCACCTTTCAATCGGGGTCGTCCCCCCAACGCTTTGCTTTTGTCATACAAGCAAATATCTAGAGAGAGTAGCGAGAATTTTTTAAAAATACCAAATTCCTTTCGTGGGGAATGCCATCAGTTTTAAGAAAAAATGAAACAACAATTTGTATGGAAGTAATGACATAACTTTATTCACATCTTTCCTTTTAATAATTGTTTATCTTTGGTTGGTGCTACTTGTTGTTGTTAAATTTTCCATTTATATATTTTGTTAGTTTTTTTTATACAAAGATTTAGTGTGCGTCCATTTATCGAAGAACGCGCGTCCAACTCCGTACAAAAAAATTTCAGTTGAAGACAGAGGGGGTGTTGAGGGGGTAGGGAAAATAGTCGAGTCCACTTTGGACGCTGGTTCTGCCAACTCGTTTTTTCATATTTATACGATGAATATCGATAGATATCAATATCGATAAGACTTTAGACAATAAAATCATCTGTCACAACAATTGGCGGTAAAGAAATGGAAGGTAAAATGTTTTTATTTTGTTGATTTATTTATATTATAAGGGCGTCCCTTTACAGAATTAAACAAAATGGATTGGACCCTAGACGTGAAGTTGTTCCTTTTTGGACTAATGGGAGGAAAACATCAACGGGCTTCGTGGGCCAAGATACAATTACAAACAAATTGTTCAATGTGTTATTAATTGATAATGTCCTTTGTAGAAAGGAGCAAAACTAAATTGGGCCATCTGGCGAAGCATCATCAAATTGGGAGCATTACTCCAGAATCCAGTCCATGGCTATAAACATAAGGAACATGGGCTTTTCCAGTGGGATTGCAAGCCGAAAAGGAGTATCTTGCTTTGCCAGCCCAGGCGAATTTGGACTTACATCTGAAATGATTGCCTCTCCACACGAAAACTACCATATCGACTCTAGGAAATTAATAAATAATTTATAACTTTAGATTGTTGCTTTTCAATTGCATTTAGCAAGACAATGTCACTCAAATTCATTTTGATTGATGCACAAAGGCAAACAAACAGACCAGATCAGCTGTTGTGGACTAGAAGTGGACACCGAAGGCAATGGAAACGCCAATGTTTGTCTTGAAATAAGTAAGCGATAGTTTCGGTACGTACCAGAACCAAATCTAAAATATTTTTAGTTAATAACTGAATTAAAACGGGTTTTTCGTAAATTGTTCCTGTTACTGTAAGTACGAAATGAACTTAATTCAAGAACGTTTTGTGAATTGATTTCACATTAGACCTAAGGTCTAAGTTGCTACATCATTCCAATTGAATAACAATGATTATAACAATAATAATGTATCCCAGAAAAGAAAATATTTGAAATTTGAAGAACAAAACGGTATAAATTCTATCCCGATCTACTTTTCTACTTTTTTTTATTTTGACCAGAAATAGTGAAGAAAACAAACTGTTTGTTTTTTCTTTGAAATTTCATAATGTTCTCACCCCTAAAAACAACTATGCGTATTCACAAAATTCTTATGCACTTTCCCCGCTATTTATCTGTCATTTTCAACACACGAAAAAATCTTCATTAAATTGCACTTTGTAGCTCATGAAAAATTCTTGGCAAATGCTGCTCATTTTGTTCTACTTTTTGGGTAAATTACAATAAAATAAAATGGCAACAAACAAAAAACTAGCCGAGCCACTTTTAACAGTTAACATATGCAGAGCTGGGCCACGCCCACTTCCACACACTGTCAACAAGAAAACGCCCCCCAACCAAAGTTAACGACAGCGGAAAAAAGTCGAAAAAAAGAGGAAACCAAAGCAAAGTAGAGCCAAAGCCAAAGCGAAATTGTGAGAGAAAATTGTTATTTAATTTGTGTGAGTGCTGAACATTTTTGCAGCTGCTTCGGCTTCAGCTTCAGCTGCTGCTGCTGCTGCTGTTGCTCAAGTTTTTGCAAGGCAAAAGTTTTTGCGCCCAGCACACGCACTAAACTTTAACACAAGCATAAATTTTGGCTCACACACACACATGCGAGCTCTTAAGTAAGTGCACTTTCCATCCAGTATTTTTTTTTTTTTTTTGGCCTTTCTTCAAAATTCATATGCACATTTATTTTATTCTTAGTTGCATATGCAAGTAGGTGCAAGCTCTTCTCGCTGGGTTCAGCTTCTTGGCATAATTTCAGACGCCCAACTTAAACGAAGCGTAAAGGCAACGAGTTCATTACGAGACAAGGCTTGGAGGAGGGGCAGGAGTGCATATGCATAATGAAGCTTTCTTTTTGTAGATTTTTCGTTTGGTTTCCCTCCCCCCCGCCCCTCCACCCAACCAACTAATCAAAAATGTCAGGCCAAGCAAATGATTGAGGTCATAATTAATATTCTCTTTGTCAGCGCATTTTTTTTTTTGGATTTTGGCATTTGACTTGGTAATTAAAAGCCCAGGTAATCAGGCTACAGAGGGGTAAGGCGGCTTCAGTGCACTTCATTTTCAACCGACTTGGTATATTTAACATTTTAACAACTTCAAAAAGAAACGGAAACTTTGTAGACGGCAAGCAGAAAGTTTTGCAGGAACTTCTTTTCTTTGCATTTTGTTTAATTTTACAAGCAAACACAAATAGTACAAGTCCTGCCCAAAGGAATACACGTCTCCTTTCCCGAGTCGTAAATTTAATCTATTGTGTGTGCTTTATCAAACTCCACCTGTCTCTGATATCCTGGGGAATCCTTTGCTTGATAAATATGACTATCTTCCCCTGCACCCGCCCGCCCCACCTCGGTTGTTTATTTGTGTTAAGCGTTAGCGGCGACGCCCGGTGCTGCCTCTCCCCAGTCGCTCCTTTGCGTATTTTGTTTACCCAGCACTCAATTTCGCAGTTTTAATGACAAAATGTCTTACCTTGAAATTGCAGGCGAGAGCATTATAAGTGTTGTGTGTCCTTATGCCCCTGTCAACGTCCCTCCGACTTTGTTTGATTGCTTGGCTTGGCTCGGCTTGGCTAGGGCCGGGCTGGCTGGCCTGTGTGTTCCCTGTTTGGATTGCACTCAAGGGTAAGCTTGGCCAAGGCTCTGCTGCCACTGCCAGCTATCACAGAAGAGCACTTGCCAAGTTTTATTGTCTCAATGTCCACTTGGCTTTCGCCTCAAGACAACCTAAGAAGCCAGATGAAGAGTTGAAAACTCTGCTTAATTTCCGGCCGCATGATTTCCAATTTTTCTGATTGGAATTGCTTCAGTTTCAGCTTCAGTCTCCGACTGGTGCCAAGTCATCAATCATGCGTCGTTTTTCCACACGCCCAGTCAAAAGATTTTCTGACAAGTGTCAGGGCGACAAGAGAGAAGCGAGATAAATCGGAGAGATGGAGACCAAAATCACATGCAAAGTAAAATGTCGAAGTTTTTGACAGCAAGAAAATAAAACTTTTCATTTGTTTTGCCATGTTCCGAAACTGCTGTCAAAGTTTTTAATGTCGTTTTTTTTTTCTTTGCTCCTCCAACTCGTCGCTGCTGTCACCTGAATACCTGGCAAAAGTAGGCTAAAGTGGGCCACAAGCCACCCACTTAACGTTATAAAAGTTCACTTAACTAATTGTGACTTCACTTGAAGTGAGTTGTTAGTACTCGGGGAAGCTAAACGGGCCGCGGTTTACAGTTGAGTTAAATTAGAAATTAACACATGAGAGAGCCAGCATTCTCTGGCATCCATTAGATGGGATTGTGCTCATAATGTTCAGCCAAAGCTAGCTGTTTTAAGAAGCTCTCTATTCTATTATCAGTAGGCTTTGCAATTAAACTTTTTTCTATTAACTTAATTTCCAAGATCAGTTAATCCTCTCCATGATTGTACAATGTCATATATCTCTAAAGAGTTGGTTGTCAACTTCTCTTAAGAGAATCTCTCATCAAATAAAACTTGTTCAATTTCATCTATGGTCAGAGTGTCCAGTTTAGAGATAAATGAGAAGTATATAGGCAGCTTAAATATAATATGTAGTCCAAAGTGAGCTTTAAATTGAACCCGACCCAAAAACGACCCCTACGAGTTTGTAGAGCACCTGGAATATCTATTTTGGAAACTGTCTCTCATTTTATAGCTAATTGAAATGCACTAAAAGGACTTGATGTTAAAACAGCTGATTTTTGAATTCATCACAAAAGTATTATTGGTCTAGCCTATAGTCAAATACGGATCTTGTGTATAGTCTCCTAAATACCATTAATATCTGGAACAACACGTATTCGTCAACAAAAAGTTTTACATTTACTCGTTGCTCTGCGCACGTTCTTCAAAGTTCGTAGAAAAAATAGCTCAACACTTTTAAAATATCTGCTAAAATTAATGTCTTTGTAGGACATATAAAAAGAGAGGCAGAAAAAAACACTCTGAGTTCTGTTTCTGATTCTCTATTGTCGGTTTAAAGTTACAATGAAAGTTACTGAAATCTTTAAAAAAGGATAATGAAGTTATGCAAAAGTATGTAATGTGGAGAAGGAATCATTTCCAAACAAATACGGGGGTGCCACAGAAACCTCTTCCAACCAAATTCCAACCGAATTCCAATTCTTAGGTGCCACAGAAATTTCTTTTGGTTGGTTTCAAACCTCTAATGTTTTGTTAGGAGATTTTGCAAAACTCTTTTCTCACTAGCGCCTTTTGTCGAAGTGGCGCCCTCTACATGACAGCTAGCGAATTAAGGGATGGAAACTAATAACTCATGTTTGGCGCCAACAAATTTTTAAATTTTGCATTTTGTTGTTGGAGAATGCGACTTAAAATTGAATTATTATTTAAAAATGCATCATAAAACATATAACACAATCAAAAATTTCAGTTAATCATTAAATTAACCCACATCTAAAATAAGGGAAATTTTTTGGCAAGAGACTCAGCCCTGTTTTCTAGAGATGGAACATCAATTGGAACATCTGTGTTCCAACAAGATTTTCTAATTAGAAAATGAAATCTCTAGAAGTTCTGTGGCACCAACGAATTTTTCGAGCGATTAAAGAGAATCATAAAAAACACTGTTAGTTCGTTTTATTCCCTTTGTCGGTTTAAAGGTACAATGAAAGTTACTGAAATCTTGGGTCAAAAGGATCATCAAGTTGTGCAAAAGTATGTAACAGGAAAAAGGAATCATTTCCGAACAAATAAAGTACATATATTCTTGATTAGCGTCCACAGCCAGTTGATAACGCCATGCCCGTCTGTCTGTATGAACGCGTCAATCTCAGAGACTACTTATGTGAGAGAGAGTTACAAGTTTTTGCATGTAGATAGGTGTATGCCGTACCCAAGTTTGTTTCAGATTCTTCACCCTTAACTCACAAAAAGCTGTCAGAGCCACAGTAAAGTTAGAACCTTGCGGTTAGACATATAATTTCATGAGCCATATATCTATATATTTAGAGAAGTACAATAAGTTTTGAATATAAACATCATTCAGCTTGTGGGAGCGGAGGGTACATGTACATCATCGTCAACGGCGCAGCCTCGCTGTGCGTTCTGCTGTTAGCTAGGTGCGCTTGTGTGTACAGGGTATTTTGCAGTCAGGGCACTCGACTACAGCGCTCTTACTCGTTCTTCGTTAAATTTCTGCTTAAGTCTTTCGTCGAGCACTTTAATATATTTTACTGAAACGAATCTTGAGTCACGCCTATAGAATCGTCAACCGAGCGGTACTAGTCTTTGTTAGGTGATAGGGGATGTCACCCACCAGTTGGCCAGGGCACGCAGAGCGGTTTGGTAATCAATTCCCACTAGACAAATCATTATTAGTACATGCGCTTTGCTTGCAAGGAAAACTAGAGAGACAGGTTAAAATAAATTGTCATCGGTGTGATCGAAGTAGTCATCAGCTGTCATCTGTGTATTGATATCTTGATAAAGGACTTTAGCAGTAAAAATATAATTAGAGACTAGGAAACTAGTTCTGGAGTTGGGTACATTATACTTCCACACTCTTTGTTTGTTTGTGTGTGTGCCCCAATAAATAAAAATAAGGGTAGTGGTTCTCTCACACTTTAAAATAATATGAATTTATTTTGTTTGTGTTATCCCAACAAGGGGTGAGATCGTTATTCTTCTCCTCCCCTTTTTTTAAAAAAAATTCTTTGGGTGCGGAGGCGGATGTGTGGTTTTTTGAAATAAAAAGGTTGATGAAAATTATTAATCGATTGGTTTTTATTTATTATTTAAAAATATTAATTTTTTTTTTAATATTATTTCTCTTTTTTTTTTTTTTTTTTTGTTTCTAACCCAATCAATATAAGTTGTTTAAAATAGTCTTTTTAATATTTAGTCATAAAAATATTTTTTTTTAAATTTTTTTTTGTGTTTTTTTAAATTATCGGGGTTTTTGTAAAAATAACGAAAAAGGGTCGAAAACGCACCAAAAGTGTTGTTTTGAAAATTCACTGTTAAATTGTTTCGTAATTGATATCGCTTTTTTCTGTTTCTTTTGGTATGGATAAAAGATAGATAGGCTTACATACTTGACCTGGACTGTTATTTCATACGACGCCATCTACTTGATGATAAACGCATCAAAAGATGCAGGTTTTCCAACTTGCAAAAAATGACCTAATATACAGTGAAAACATATAGAAAAAAATATTTAAAAAATATATAATGATAGGGATCGGTTGCCCTCTGCCCTATATTAAACTCCTAATAATTTCAAATTTGTGATATATAAGGTCTTACAGGTTTTCGCGCCTAGAGTACTTTTTACAACTTTTTGGTTATACATATGTGCGAACGCTAAAGAAGCGCTCCCAATGAAAACCACTACCACACCGTGTGCTCTCTGGCACGATCTCTTTCCCGTAACATTTCCGTGCTTTTTCGTGTATTCAGTTTGAATTATGGCAGTGTTCAAATTTTACTTCGAGAAGGAAAGGATTATCAGTTCGTGAAGTGGAACTTATAATTGAGAACGAATGGTCTTATGATGGTGAAATCGAGCCACAAAAACAATTTTCGAACGCATCGGCCCTTGCCGCCGGATAACCTGGACGACATGAAAGAAGATGTCCCGGACGACCACATGTTATATGATGATGCTGGACCTAACAAAACTGATGGTGGCTTGGAAAGTGTCCCTAAAATTTGTGGTTCCGTCGAAATGCACGTTGATCACCCGGACGCCGACAATGACAACGACGACAATTTATTTCGATGCTGCAATGGTCAATGCTTGGAAGCTCTTTTTGCGACATTCGTAGTCACCAGCGCTAAAACGCAACGAAATATAAGAATGGCCCCATATAGCAATTGAAGAAGATGGGACAATTCGAATTCCGCAACATTGTGACCGATTCGTTGCTGCAAAGTGAGGTAGTTGCATATCATCGTGGTCCCAAAACTCAAGACACACCAGCTCAAAAACGATTGAAACTGGATAATGTTGACCACAACATTGAGAAGGGGACAAAACGCATTCGTTGTCGCCACTGTGCCTCTCACACCATCTACTATTGTGCCAAGTGCAAAGAGGCAGTGCATCCGAAATGTTTCTTAGAATAGCATAAATAATTTTAATTTAAACTTCAATTTAATCCATGTTTTTCCTTTTCAATACAATTATTTCAACAAAACTTTTCCCAGTAATAATATTGTATTCATTAACGCCAATGGGTGCGAAAACGCACCACCCCTGCACAGACTATGGGTAGAGATAGGGGGCTAAATTTTTGTGCGCGGAATATGAGTGCCATTATGGCATCCCCCACTAAGTTTCAACCTTTTTCTCCCACTAAATTAAGGACAGTCGGGCTTTATTGGTTTAAGGAAACCGCCCCCCCCCCCCCCTTCCTGCTTCCAATTTTCCCATATTTGGGCAATCGATTGTCGGATTTAGTGCTTTATTTTTATAGTTATTTATTTATATCTGACTACCCACCACTAAGTAATTCGCCAGCTCTTTTTCTTTATACAAATCCCATAGAGAGCCTACCCCCAAAAATTTTTTTTTTCATTCCACCTCTTTGGGGGCCCGTATAAGCTTAACGTTGCTTAGCGAACACGATTTGCGGCAAATAATACAGTAACTTGGTTTGGTTTTTTTTTCCTTTCTCCCGTTCACGCCAGATTCACAGAAAATAAAGTGTTCTGCAAAGAGCGAAACTGTTTTTGCTTCATTTTTTCTGTCTTTGACGGCAGCTGTCCTATGTTAGCAAGTGTGTTGATGAGGTTTTAAGAGCTCTGTACTATTAAACTAGACTCGCTAACGTTGTATCAAATCTATCAGCTGGATTTTAATTGGCATTTTCGCACTGCTGCCAAGACCTCAATAAAATGTTAAGAGCATAGACTCTAACCTTAGCTACTTTATCTCACGGCTTAACTCATTAACCAACTAAATGTTGAATTATTTCAACTTGGCTTCCCTTCCCCATTTTCAGTTCAACCCAAATGACATTCATACTCACCCTTCACGGAGACCGTCACACTTTGTAGCACCTCCAGTTTCTTTTTGTTGGCCAACGATTGACCCACACATTTATAAATGCCCGCATCCTGATACATCACATCTTTGAGCGAGAACTGTCCTGTGGGCTGGGAGCTGCCATAGCCCAGACCGCGCAAACGTGCCGAAATGGGATCCAAATGCGACCAGCAGCCCAGGGAGCCTAAATGGCAAAGAAGAACATAAAAGTCATTGCCTAATTTAATTAATTGACTCTTCGGAGGGGGTCGAGACTTTAATTTCTTTAATTGATGCGCAGTCACGCCCACTTTCTGTGTCCATTTGCCCAAAAGTGAGCAAAGTAAATTGCACGCATAATTAATTTTCAATTGCGCTAATTAATGATGGAGAAACAAATGAGAAAACGAAAGCCATTTCCATTTCCATTTCTATTTTCGAAGCGAAATTTAATTACAAGTCAGACACATTTTTCGTTTGGGCTTTGATCTATGGGCTTGGGCCCCTTACCTTGCGGACATTGTAGTGTAACGGCGCCGCCCAATTGCACCTCCAGTTGCCCCTTGTTGGGATTATGCGAGGCAGCTGCCACCGAGACATCCTGATCGTCGGGCTCCGAGGTGACATCCACTGAGTCATCTGGAAATGAGTATTTAAAGTCAGTTGATGATGATCAGGTTGTCAGCGATTGTCAAATGTGACAATATTTCAATGACAGAGGACTAAACAAATTGTAGCAGCAAGGACACCTGAGTCATCCGCACACAATGACTAGGCAAGGCGAGAGCAGCGATTTTTTGTGTGTTATTCGCTCGAATCGCTGCTGCTCAGGTAGCTGGAAAATTGTGTGGCAAACCGAAAGACCCCGCAGATGCTTCATTCTAATAAGAAAAATTTATTTATGTCATGCACTTCGCATATTTTGTGCTTAGCGACAACCCGGAGACCTGCTTTAAATTTTCCCCCTGTATTTTGTGTGTGTGTGTGTGTGTGTCACATACTTTATGGCAATGTTCATATTACAATATAAATTACAATTTATGCTGACATGCGCCTAAAAGTACGCAGCAGCCACAGCCAAAGTCTTTGTTTGAGGCCGGATAACGTAACAAAGGAATATAAAAATTATGATAAAACGGAAGAATTTCCACACAAGCCGTACAAAATGTGTGCAAAAACTTTTCGCAACACAAACCGTAAAAATAAAAACCCAACTACCAATTACCCAAAGAAACCCTCGAAATTCGTTTCAGATTTGTCTGCTCGAGCCACAATTAATTGCCAGAGCTCTGCCTCGAATGTCAATCAGGAGGGTTCGGTCAGCCACCCCTGGCCAGCAACATTTTATCGCTGACAATAGCGCAAAAATCCTGTCAGCGGGGGGATGGCGGGGCGTGTTACTTAGTCAAAATCACGTAGTTATAAAATTTTTTTATTACACTCCCCACCGCACCCCCTCTCGCGCAACACAAAGCAACCGAGCTTAAATTGACAAGTGACTAGGTGAGAGGGGGAGGGGCGAAATAAGAAGAACTGTCTCTTTGGGAAAATGTCTAATGAGCTCAGCTCAACTGACAGACATTTGTCAATGGAGTTGGCCGGAGGCCTGTTTCAAGAGCCAGCGATAAGAATTGTCGGGGAGAAGGGGCTGCACGGGAGGGTAAATGGCAGGGCCATAAAGTATGAAAAGTAAGCGATGAGCAGTGAGCAGTTGTTCTATGTTTTATGCCCGATTTAAGCAGTTTGGCCAAAAATCAAAGCATACTTTTGGGCATCGAAATAGTCATAAAAATGCTGGTGGATTTATCACTTTATCGCTGCAAATTGTCAGAGCGAGTGAGAAGCGTTTGGCAATCATTTCGAGCTTGAGAAAATCCGTTTGGAAATTTTTTTAAAAATATATTTTGCAATATTTGAAATTAGCGATGAGAGCAGTCCAACAACAACAACAGAAAAACAACCCTGATTAGCAAAGCCTTAATTCAATAACGAATTACATACTCCAAAAAACATCTTTATCCTTCTGCTTGTCCTTTACCTCTCCCCCCCCACGCCGAATTTTTTCCGAAGCGCTTTAACAGCTTTGCCTCAAATTGATGCCAGTTATTAGCAAACTCTCGAAGCAATGAGCGTGTTCAGCAGCATAAATCGATGACACAAAATCGACTATTTTTGTAAGATTGTGCTGGTGAACGGGCATGATGCGCAATCATGTTTGCTATTTTTTCGTGATTGTGTTAGATGTGAATCTAACAAAGAAATAGTTTGTTAGAATTGCTTGTTTATGATTTGTTATCGATAGCACACAGCTGTAAAGTAAACAAACAAGCAATTTAGACAAGGCAAATTCAAAATGAATGTGGAAACTTTTTTTAATAAATGAAATGGGGCTTCGCCAGTAGCTCACGGAAATTCGTGCAAGGCTCTGAAGGCTATACTGGTTGTTACGGAGGAGGAGGGAAGATTGAAAAGCCGCCACTCCAAAAAAGAAGCCCTGCGTACGCGTAGTAACCACATCATCTGGGTACATGGACACCTCAACACAGTTTGTCAAGGCATTACTCTCTCAGAGAAGAGCTTGATAGGAATGCCCATATCCTCATACAAGATAATCAGAAGGAATGAACGATGGAATAACCTTCCGGCTTGCGCTGTAGCTAGGGTCACGTGGTCCTCGTTGAACCTGAAACGGAAAACATCTTACTTCTGGCCTGAGCCATAACGGGTCACTGCCTTATTGCGAGGAATGCAGCTCGCTTGGGCGTCGCTCACAACGATTTCTTTAGAAGATCAGGAGGAGACATTACTTCATCTTTTTTGCCATTGCCCAGCTCTAATTAGAAGGAAACTCAAAACTTTTGGTTACACTACTATACAGAGAAACAAAATTGGCTACCGGCGCGTGTAGAAACGTCAAACCTAAACGCAACGTATTTCGCCTTGTTAAATTGCACACGCTGCGTGTAGAATTCAGAAAGCCACACGCGACGTGCAGAAAAGCTACACGCGACTGTAGAAATTAAAAATCTAAATGCAAATGTAGTAAAAGGCAAAGGCGTACACGACATTAGGAAATCAGCTCATTTCTCCAAATAATTTTACATTTTTCATGCAGCAATCTGAATACCACACGGACGTTTTGGTTTTCTACATTAACGTTTGGATATTGAAATACTACACGCGCGTTGAAATTCTACACGAAAATGTAGCTCTGCATCAGTACTGAATTCTTATATTTTTCGTTTAATGCTGGTTGTCACACGTGAGTGGGATTTCTAAATGTACGTTTGATTTACGAAACCTAAACGCTGCGTGTTGAAAATCTACACGAATCGTGCGCAAATTTCTGTTGCCTGTATATAAATAGCGATTGCGTTGAATTAGAACTTGAGAATTACAAGCAAAAAAATATTGGATTGTGGCTTTAGCAGATTCAATACAAGTAATGTCTTAGAGGCCTTGCCTTACACGCGTTACTTGGCGGAGACGTTTAAAACATCATTCTAATCGTGTTGCGGTAACCAAGTGGCCTGGATTTCAAATTACCAGAGTAAGTAAAAAAATATAAATTTGTAAAAAAAAAAAATTAAAAAGCTACTCGAAAATGTAGGATTTCTACACGTTCGACCGGGATTTTCAACCCACTACTTTTTGTGAGCTTTTCCAGAAGGACTCCAATCCCGCAAAGAAGGAACGTCTCGACATAAAAGTAATAATTTTGAACAGAGCTAGGACGAACAAACTTTTCTTAATTAATATGGGGTGGAAGTCGCCCGTCGAGCGAGCTATCTCAAGGTACGACTCGGGGGCCATGACGATTTTATGTGCACATTCTCGCCGTGGCCGGGCTTACAACAAACATTAAATGGCTAACAAAGTCTTAAGGAAAATTCAAGGGAATTCCAGGAGCAGTTGGTGCTAGTGACGACGGTCATAAATATTTAGTAGTCAGTTCTTAATTATATTAAGCTGCTTGTTGTCAAAAATTCAAACCTTCCGCCAACAAAAATATATCGATAACTTTGTTGCCTAAAAATTCTATCACACTCGTTCACCAGCAGACTAACACTTTCTTTTGATTGATGATTATACCCGTTACTCGTAGAGTAAAAAGGGTATACTAAAGTCGTGGAAATGTATGTAACAGGCAGAAGGAATCATTTCCGACCTTATAAAGTAAATATATTCTTGATCAGCAATTTGCAATTTGGAACGTTATATCTCCTACAGTTTTAAAGATAGACGATTCGTACCTTCTAGAGATAGTTAGTAATTAGTAAAATGAATCGATTTGCCGAAAAAATGATAAAAATCGGATGAAGGGTTCTCAAGTTATGAGCAAAAAAGTGAACCAAGCCCCCCCGCTACCACCACTCCCACCCTAAAAAAATGTTGCATACTTTTCGGATGGTCACACTAAGAAACGCAGGAACACTGTTAAACATGTTTTTCACGAGTAACGGGTATATCGAAGTCGGTTAGAGCCGACTTTAACTTACGCTCTCGTTTTTGTTAGATGATTGGTGTATGCTGGTAAATACGCCCAATAGGATTGGTGTGATTGGTTAAGATTGATTTTAGAACATTTTTCATGTATTTGAAGCAAGGTTCTGGTATACCGGTCCAAAACTGAGCTCCAAGGGACAGTCCGTTTGAGTATTAACTAATATAGCGGTCGTCTTCAAAATGCAGAGCATGCAAGGGTTTACAGAGGCAATGCTCTGTGTGCTGGAAACTAAGTTAAGTTTGAACTTGTTCGCTGTCCGAACTGGACCTAAGATGTATTCGATCTTTCTGAGCAAACCTTCTGCACAATTTTAAAGGATTACAAACTTGATTTGAAAAATACGCCCCAACCCCTGGGGTCGAAATGTCTACAAGTTTCGGAACAGGATACGGATCTTCTGCCGAACGATTTCAGCCCGTATTTTACATTTCGCTTTCCTGTGCCAAGAGAGCAATCATCAATCCCCAACAAGAGAGTGGCCCACCTCCTGCTTAACACAGTGATGCATTTCCATGGCGGAGAGCTCAACGTGTTCTGTCGAAAATATGCATTACGACTATCGAAAATGTAAGGCACTACAATCGCTGATTTTCGTTATAGAGATTGTAATCGAAAACGAACAGACTGCGTTCATTCTGCATTACAATTTTAACGAGAAAGGCAAAGCTAACTTCGTCTGTACCGAAGTTTTGATACACTTTGAAATAGCTTGTCTCAACGGTTAGCGACTTCGACCAAACTTCCCAGATCATTAAAAAAATTATATTACCCTTGACCGTGTTTGAGAGCAGTTATATTGGAGAGCAAAACAGTTTTTCTCACTAAAATCCATTTTCCGACCGAACATTTGTATGGCAGCTACAAGAAGTAGTTATCGATCCGGTCGGTTCCGACATATTAGCAGCGTGCAGTAAAAAAGAAGACTCTGTGCAAAGTTTCAGCTCGATAGCTCCAAAACTGAGGGACTAGTTCGCGTAGAAACAGACAGACGGACAGACGGACGGACAAAGCTTAATCGACTCAGCTTTCGTCATGCTGATCAAGAATATATATACTTTATGTGGTCGGAGATGATTCCTTCTATGCGTTGCACTTCTGGGCAAATTATAATACACTTTTCAAGTATAAAAATAATGAACGTATTCGTAATGGGAAGTTCGGCTCTGCATACATCCTTATTACCTAATAATGCAGGTCGGCAGCCCGTTTACAAAGCGGCCATGCTCATGGCAAAAATAATGCAGATTGTATGGAAGTATTTCCTTCAT
>JAEIFU010002150.1:0-49662 GCA_018904235.1 Lordiphosa stackelbergi
ATCCAAATTAATTCTGTATATGATCTCCACAGACCTGCTGAATCAGAAACAATCTGGTTTTCAGAAAAATAAAAGTTGTACGATTCTATGATCTTGGAAATTACTACACATTAGAAATAATATAGACAATGACAGGTGATTGCTTTTGACTCTATGATTACAGTAAGGCGTTTGATATGGTTAACTCACATGTGCTCTTGTCTAAGCTCAGCAAGCTGTATAATTTTTCTAGCACAGCGTCAAAGCTGCTCTTTCACTCATATTTGACCAATGATGTCAATCAGTAAACTGTGCAGTGCTTCTTGTCCTTTGTCACTTACACGTGGAGTAACTGCAGGGATCGGTTCTGGGACTTTGTTTTGTGGCGAGTGTTAATGACTTACCAGCTGTAGATACAACCAGATGGGGTTATGTGGTGCAGATGATGTGCAACTGTATGTTAGGTCAGTCCTGGTTGTAAAATTAGTGGGAATGGAATTCGATGTCAAATAGGGAACTAAGTAATATTTCCCACCCAACCACAAAGAAAAATGGACTCGAATCAACCCATCTAAATCAGAAATGCTTGGTCATTTACAAAAACTTTTAAATACAGATGAATTAAAATAAAATTAAAAATCGAGAATAGCAATATTGAGTATGTATGTTGTTCAGGCGAGTAATCTAGGTTTTACCTTTAATAAGACAATGACCTGGGGTGATCGCGTTAAAGTGGCAGTGGGCAAAACTTATGGATTACTCAGAGTTCTCTATATGACAGCGAATCTTCTACTCAGTAAATTTATTTATTGCCTTTAATAGCGAAAGTTTCATATTTCAGCAATTCCCTGGCCTCTTCTATGGGGAAAACAGGATGCAAAGCTCAATGTTGCTTTTTAATACTGCCAGATATGTGGCGCAATAAAGCCACCGACCACATCTCAACCGCTAAAGCGCCAAATCTTGGGCTGCCTTTTTAAATAGATGGATAGACATGAGCCTCATTATTATTACATATAATTACAAATACAAAACATAAATGTATTATTACATAAGATTATAACACAATGACTCCACAGTATCAGTACGGATAACCACATTTACCTCTTCACATAATCAAAAACATTGTTTACCAAAGATTTTCACTATCTAGTTCAAAGAAATATTTTACAAACGCTGTTCGTCTCTGGAAATCAGTTAATTTACAGGATTAAAAATATTAGTAGCGCACAATTTCTATTTAAAACTAATTAATACATCTAAAATAGGAACTCAAACAGTAAATCAAGAAAATAATAATAAGTAAATAAGGCTAAGTAATAAATCTCAATGTTAATGCTACTTAAATACATATGGGCATTTCCAAAAAAAAGGTCCACCTAGGCCAAAAAAATTAAAAGTGGCTAAAAACACTATATTTGATCGAATTTTCATAGGGAAACAATTAAATTAAACTAATGTTAGCTCATTTTGACATTAAATTTGCTTAATTTTTTGAAAAAAAGTGACTATAGATTACATGTACTTTCGCTATCTAAAATCTTTCTGATGGTACAAAGGGCTATACAAGAATGCATAAGAAACCATGAGAAACTATGCCAATGCAATTGACTGTAAGTTTTTGTAAGCATTATAGCAGAAACCACATAAATATGATGATGGAAAAAATGTCACGTTCGACATGTCACGTATCGACAGAGATAAATATTTTCTTACAAAAATTTACTCAAGATTTTTCAATAAAATAATATACATTTCAAAGAACTATTCATTCATAAGATATTAAGATTATTTGGGCTTAGTTATTGTGTTAGGTTTCGCTAAACATTGTCTTTATATAGCTGCTCCGAAAACCACTTCTGTTTTTGTCACGTTCAAATAGCTTCCAATTTTGTCATTGTTTTGGAAACTGATACAAACTTTAACACTAATTAAAGTGCTTCTAAGAGCTATATTATACAGTAAAACGAGAAAGGCAAAGCTAACTTCGTCTGTACCGAAGT
Organism: Lordiphosa stackelbergi; assembly: GCA_018904235.1. Lineage (NCBI taxonomy): Eukaryota > Metazoa > Arthropoda > Insecta > Diptera > Drosophilidae > Lordiphosa > Lordiphosa stackelbergi. The sequence goes on from JAEIFU010002150.1 coordinate 1,983, forward strand.
TTTGATACACTTGAAATAGCTTGTCTCAACGGTTAGCGACTTCGACCAAACTTCGCAGATCAGCTTAAAAACATTACATATTACCCATGACCGTTTGAGAGCGATAATATTGAGACAAAATAGGTGTTTCTTACTAAAACCCATTTGGAACAAACATTTGTATGGCAGCTACAAGAAGTAGTCATCCGATCCGGTCGGTTCCGACATATTAGCAGCGTAGTAAAAAAGAAGATCGCAAAAGTTTCAGCTCGATAGCTCCAAAACTGAGGGACTAGTTCGCGTAGAAACAGACAGACGGACAGACGCAGACGGATAAGGTTTAATCGACTCAGCTTCGTCATGCTGATCAAGAATATATATACTTTTATGTGGTCGAGATGATTCCTTCTATGCGCCAAAACTTCGGGCAAAAGTATAATACACTTTTTCAAGTGTATAAATATGCTCTGCATGTATCACTAGGGAAAACGAGACTTAACAGTGACTAAATAGTGACTAAACAGTGACTAAACAACTAAACAGTGACTGGACAGTGACTTAACAGTGACTAAACAGTGACCGGATCAGTTCAATGGTCCAACTCGATTTTTTTGCATAAAGTCTAATTATAAAGATTTCTGCGCGAATTCGGTTTACTTCATATTTCGGCCCCCAAGGCGACTTCCAAATCGGTGTTGTCATTATTATCTTCATCACAAAAGGTTCCATACTACAACTTAGTGTAAAAGAGGGAGCGTCCAAAAGCGGAATGACATCCGTACGAAGAGGTATCTTTTGTTTTGTGCCTTTTTTAATTTAAACATAAACTAGAGAGCAGTGGATCGCTAGAGTCCATAGCTCTATGAAAAACGACGTGCATATTATTCTGACGACTGCTTTTTCGCGCATGCATTCTTTAATCAATTTTGTATGCTCAAACTCGAAGTGGTCTGAAAAAATCGTAGTTTAACGGGTTCGAGAAAATTCGGGAAAAAGCCAATTAGACTATCGTATAGAGGACACTTTAATGATCAATATTGCATTAACAGTGAAGACAATCCACCAATCTTTTACTCCACGAAACAGAATTATTTTGAGTTTAAGCTCGCCTAAAACAACACACAACAAAAACACATAAAACAGACGACAAAGCACATATATAGAACAAACTCAAACGAAATTGTATTAAACATACCTTGGACATTATTTTCCATAGTTTACTTCAATTTTTGTTTAATCAATTTGTTTTTTTTAGGAAATAATTATTTTAAATTATTTTTATTTTAAATTATTTAATTTTTTTTTTTTGTCGGAACTTTACGACAGCTATTCGAAACCCATTTTTTCAATTCGAGTTGACTTCCGTCGAAATCGGTTGAGTTTGTCTGAGTACGAAGCTTAAGATTATTAAGAAACTTTTATAGACTTTAAATAAAAAAGATATGGGGCAAACGCTCAAAAAAAAGAAATCCAAAATTTCTAAAATTCTCCTTTTAGTTTAGATTATCATAAAGACGATTTGCCAATTTTTCGTATGACCCAAGATTATAATAAAGATTTGATGGATCACAATATAGACCGGTAAATAGGAGGTTTAAAGTCGAGAAATTTTTGAAAATTTGTTTGTGACCAAGCGGTCCAAAAAATCAGACAATATGCGCAATTGTATGATAAGTTCAGATTATCATGAAGACTTAAAAGTTGGAAATTGAAGACGGGTAAATAGGAGGTGTCGTTCAAACGGTTTAAAGAGATTAGATTGACCTGACATGCACGGGTAAATAAGAAGGACAAAAAAATCGGGAAATTTGAAAATATTTATAATGAGTTTAAAATATGATGTAGATTTGATATATGGGCATCGTCAGGTAAGCTACACTTCTTCTTTTTTTGCTTTAAAATTCGCTTAAACTATCAAGTGATTCCCCTTTTCTTCCAGTTGATCAAATTCGCAAACGAGAACAACACACCTGATAGATTTCCATTAACTCCCTTCTAAACATTTCACGCTAATAGGTGGGAGGTCGGCTTCAGCTTACAGGAAGTGGGCGTGGCCAGCCAGGAGTCCGGCTGCGACTCCTGCTCCTGGCATAGTGTTAATTGAAAATTAATGGCGCGATGGCAAAAACTAAATATGAAAATTTCGCTGACTCGCGCTCCAAATGGTCGCCACCTGGCCTTGTGTCCAGGAGCCGCCGAGTGGGAAGGGCCAGAGAGATGCCGTCGGCTGAAGTGCTAAGCAAATTAACATTTCCATAATTAAATGTGGATGACGGTGCGGAGGGTCGGCTGGAGGAGGAGGAGGAGGCTGGCGACGTCACAGAAATTTGCAATTAATCACAATTAAAAACAGGCAGAAAGTTCCTTTTTTTTTTTTTTTTTGTATATTGTGTGGGTGAGCCCTTCCATGAAAAAGGTGCGTGGCGGTGGGACTGGTAGGAACAGATGCCAACAATAGCGACAAGCTTAACACTTTGGACTCTGTGTGTGTGTGTGTGTGGATGGGTGAGTGGGTGGGCAAAGGTTAAAATTAAAATAAATATGCAAGAAAGCAAAGGCAACGAAGGTGGAAGGGATGGCAGAAGGCGAGGTACTTATTTAAAGCGAGTTAAAGAGAAAGCAAATGCTTAAAAGTAGTTGAAAAGGAAGAAAGAAAGAAAATGAAAGAACTAAATTAACAGGGGAAAACTAAACAATATGTATGAGCTAAGGATGGGTGAGAGGAATTGGAAGAAGGAGGAAAGCAGAAACTATAAGCTGTTGTTTCCCTTGTCTGAATTAAAAACAAATGGTAAGCTATGAATTGAAAAACTCATATGGGAGCTAAAGCAACACGGTATTTGGGAGTCGGGGCACTGGACTACAACGCTCTTACTTGTTACAAATTACCCAAGAATAAGGAACGGCAAAACAACGATTCAGGTGTCAACATGGTTTTCGGAGGAAATCATTTTATTCATTTAAAAAGAGTGAGTGTCCTGAGACGCCGGTACTCAGTACTCGATACTCAGTATTTGATACTTAATACTAAGTACTCAAAATTAAGTACTCGATACTAAGTGTTTGTTACCCAGTACTCGACACTTGGCAATCAATCAATTTTTTGGACTGCTTGTACTAGCTCGATACTTAGAACTCGATATTCAGTACTCGATACTCAGAGCTCGATTCTTAATACTTTATACTCAGTACTCGATACTAGACCAACTAAGTACTAGTTCCTAAGATCTCGATACTCAGTACTCGATACTCAGTCCCCGGTACTCTGTATTCGATACTGAATCAATTTTTGGACTGCTTGTACTCAGTACTCGATACTTAGAACTCGGTATTCAGTACTCGATACTCAGAACTCGATTCTTAATACTTTATACTCAGTACTCGATACTAAGTACTAGAAACTAAGTACTAGTTCCTAAGATCTCGATACTCAGTACTCGATACTCAGCCCCCGGTACTCTGTATTCGATACTGAATCAATTTTGGACTGCTTGTACTCAGTACTCGATACTCAGAACTCGATATTCAGTACTCGATACTCAGAGCTCGATTCTTAATACTTTATACTCAGTACTCGATACTAAATACTAGACACTAAGTACTAGTTCCTAAGATCTCGATACTCAGTACTCGATACTCAGTCCTCGGTACTCTGTATTCGATACTCAATCAATTTTTGGACTGCTTGTACTCAATACTCGATACTTAGAACTCGGTATTCAGTACTCGATACTCAGAACTCGATTTTTAACACTTTATACTCAGTACTCGATACTAAATACCAGACACTAAGTACTAGTTCCTAAGATCTCGATACTCAGTACTCGATACTCAGCCCCCGGTACTCTGTATTCGATACTGAATCAATTTTTGGACTGCTTGTACTCAGATCTTGGACTCGATACTTAGTACTCGATACTCAGACCTCGTACTCGTAATCGTACTAGTACCTACCAGCTCGCACTCTTGACTCTTTAGTACTCGATACTCAGAACTCGATTTTTAACACTTTATACTCAGTACTCGATACTAAATACCAGACACTAAGTACTAGTTCCTAAGATCTCGATACTCAGTACTCGATACTCAGTCCTCGGTACTCTGTATTCGATACTCAATCAATTTTTGGACTGCTTGTACTCAGTACTCGATACTTAGAACTCGGTATTCTGTACTCGATACTCAGAACTCGATTTTTAACACTTTATACTCAGTACTCGATACTAAGTACCAGACACTAAGTACTAGTTCCTAAGATCTCGATACTCAGTACTCGATACTCAGTCCTCGGTACTCTGTATTCGATACTCAATCAATTTTTGGACTGCTTGTACTCAGTACTCGATACTTAGAACTCGGTATTCAGTACTCGATACTCAGAACTCGATTCTTAATACTTTATACTCAGTACTCGATACTAAATACCAGACACTAAGTACTAGTTCCTAAGATCTCGATACTCAGTACTCGATACTCAGTCCTCGGTACTCTGTATTCGATACTCAATCAATTTTTGGACTGCTTGTACTCAATACTCGATACTTAGAACTCGGTATTCAGTACTCGATACTCAGAACTCGATACTTTATACTCAGTACTCGATACTTACCATTGAACAAATAATGTGTTGAGATTTTGCTCACCGTTCGCCACCTGAAATGAACCGAACCATATGATTTTTCGGTTCAGCTTACGGTTTTCTTTTCTTTCGTTATTTTTTGGATTCTGCTTTTCGAATTCTTTGCTCTTTTTTATGATTTCAGCATTTCAAACTCAATGCAAAAACCAAATGGCTTGAAAATTTATGATACTGTTGCGATCATTCGTCACATCGTTTGGGCTATGGTTGAGATGGCATTTAGACGCCGGCTGGCGGCACCCCGCAAAAGTGATTTAAATGTTGCAGCATGCAGATGAGTTTTTGATTTGGCAAATTTGGTTTTGTTTTCGTTTTATTTTTATTTTTATTTGGTCATGGCTTGGCTACACTTTACGAGCTGACAAACTGGCGAACAACAAGAATAGTTCGGGAGACGCAGCGGCAGCGGCAGCGGCAGCTTCTGTCACGCATAATTTAGCTTGGGATGTGCTGGCGGCGGGGGTCATGTGTCTGTGCCCTGTTTGTGTTTACATTTCGTCTTAAGCTGCGACAAGATGCCGCCATTTATTTGTCACATGGACGCCAGTTTTACAAGCAACCGACGACGAGTGGATGTGTAGACAAAGTCCGGGTCGGGCAAATAACCTTAAGCCGGAAGCTCGTCAAGTGACTTTGCCCGGCTTCGTGTTGTGCCATCTCTATCATCATTGCCCCGCCGTCTGCCATGTATTTGCATTTTGTATCACTTAAGCGGCAACTTTTCCTTGGTCACAGGAGACATTTATAGCCTGGCCTTGACTACGCAGGGCTTCCTCAGTTCACTCCTCCCGGCAGTTGGCCCTCGCATGCTAAGTAACGGCATGATATGTGTGCTCAAGTGTGTTTCCTTTGGGCTCCTGTCGATTTGACAATCAAATTTTTGCCTTGGCTACAATTTCTGTGGACTTTGAGTGGGAGTAGTCAGCACGCGTTCAATTGCCAAGACAAACAGTCTGCTAAGTGGGTCCTCCACTCCTACACACACACACACACACACGCACACACATGGGAGTATTAAAGCTAACCCTGAGGCCGCAAGTCCTTCAGGTGTACCTTTGGCGTCCATTCGGAAATAACAGATCAGTTTGGTACTTGTGGAGAGAGAGAGAGAAGAAGAGGAAGTGAGTGTACTCAATCAAAGTAAATATACATAATGCTGGAATTGAAACACGCTTGAGAAGAAAGAGAATTTAGGAAATCGATGGATAGTGGATAAATCAAATTGTCCAGCAAAGGATAAAGGCAGATTAAAAACATCAGACTTGACCACGATCCTCACATAGAGCTAAATGTCTCTTTGTGTCAACATTTGCGATAAAGGTCAATTGACGTGGAAGCCACTTGGACTGCGTTGTGTGTGGACTGGGGATCTTTACCTAGATGAAATATTTAGAATATAGGCAACATAGCTCGCACAAAAGATTCAGAACAAAACTGAAACTACAACCGTGCTCATTAAAGGCATAATTTCATATACTATACAAGGTATTTTAGTCTATCACACTATTTTTTCCGTCAATTTTGAAGCTATTGTCACCAGGTATGCAAACCGGTTCTAAACGAACCGGTTTTTAACCGAACCGAACCGCTTTTTGCGCTCAGTAACCGAACCGTAAACCGAACCGGTAAGTTTGCAAAATGCTGAACCAAACCAAAAACCGATAAATATAATGGTTCGGTTCGGTTTATTTCAGCCTAGACATTAAGTTACCAATTTGATTAATTAATTAAATGGATAAATAATCTTAATTAAACTAAATATCTCTAGAAGGTACGAACCATCTATCAAATTGGAACAGGCCAGAGATCAAACCTGCTATAAGAAGAATGAAAAAGCTTAGCTAAATCTCATTTTAATGTTAATATACAAGAATGTCTAAATCGTTAATGAAAACATAAAGGATAATTCTTTGAACCTGAAAAGTGAAGACGAGTTTGAAATATCAGGACTAATTTCCATCACAGGGCCAATTATGCCCTTAATGATCCTATATTGAGCTCTTCTTGTATATTATCGTCTTCCAGTTAGCATGCGGTTCGACTTCGACAGTAACAATGTTACTGTTTAAAAATACTAGGGACTTTCTTATAGTTTAGTCATTATTGTTAATTTTAAGTTTTATTGCTTAGTAGCCAGTTAAGTTTTATGCGTTGGCGAAATACACTAAATAAATAATCACTGTTTAGATTCAAAAACGGAACACAACACAATAACACAAAGGAGGCTAGGTAGACATACAGCTGTTTCATTGGTACTTCTTCCAAATCTTCAGTGGTCGCCCAATGTACTGGCCCCAACAAAAAAGAAATGTTTATTATATAATAACTAGAAATCTGACTAAACAACGTAAACCTAAACTAAATAATCTGACTAAATGTCTCAAAAACACATTTCTTTAGTTTGTTAAATGAATACAGCGCAAACCGAACCGAACCGAAACCGCGGTTCAGTAAGCCCCAAAAACCATGTAATGAACCAAACCGGCGGTTCAAAAACTGTGTGAACCACTGAACCGAACCAGTCCTTATTTCCGAGCGGTTTGCATCCCTGATTGTCACCAAAACTTTGCACAAAGTTTGAAATAACATATAGCAGTACTGGATCGGATGGCTTTAGCATATTCTAGTTCTGATGAGAAAAACTTGATAGCGTCATATCTATAGGATCTGGTGGGGATCTGGTGGGTATAAGGGAAGTGCGGAAGGTCAAGTTGTGAATTCTGTGCTATAAACTATAATGTTATTTGTTTGACAGTGACTGAAAAGTGAATTAACAGTGACCTAACAGTAACCTAACAGTGACTGAACAGTGGCTTAAAAGTGACTTGACAGGGACTGACTTGACAGTGACTTAACAATGACTAAACAGTGACCTAACAGTGGCTTACAGTGATTGACAGTACCTTAACAGTGACCTTACAGTGACTCAACAGTGAGTTAACAGGAACTTAACAGGACTTAACAGAGGTTACATGACAACAATGACTTGCCAGTGTTTTTACAATGACTTACCAGTGGCCTAACAGTGGCTTAACAGTGACTTGACAGTGATTTTACAGAGACTTTACAGTGACCTAATAGTGACTTAACAGTGACTTAACAGGGACCAAAAAATGGATTTGTTGAGAAAATAACATGAATTTAACCAGATTAAAAAATGATGGATTGTTAGTGAATTTTTTTTTTATATTCCCTCCCCCCAAATTTTACAAAACCATAAAAATTTTTTTTCGACCCTCGTAGGAGAAAGGGAAAGCATAATACAACAAAATCAAGTATGCAAAAGAAAGCTTAATGAATTCTGCTTAAAATGTGATATTCTTATCTCTGACTGCATCTCGCTTTTCAAGTAGCGGTTAAAAAGCAGGAAGTTCGATTTTTGTCATGTCTGCAAGTGTATCAAAATTACACGACATATTTCAAATATTGTGGCCGTAGAGAAAGATTTGTTTTAAATTATTTTTTTTTATATATCTGCTAACAATTTAATGAATTTGTAATAAAATGCCGCGGGAGCGTTTGTTTTCCGACGAGGAAAAGAAAGGATAAGAGCCTACAACGATGTTGGCATTAATGTAAGCAAAATATCGCGAAAAATCGGCCGAACACGTTGTGTTATCACGAAATATTTGAATAATCCGGATGAATATGGTGTGAAGCATAGCTCCGGAAGAAAACGCAAGTTGTTTGACCGAGAAAAAGTAGCATAATACTTAAAGCTAGCATTTCGTTTGCTTCGTTCTCCACACTTGATTCATGTTGCAGTACGCCTGTGTCACGGATGACTGTTTGGCGGACGCTGAAATCATCGGAATGCATTGTCAGAGGAGTCTTTAAAAAAGGCTCCGTTCTTAAAAGCCGCACCAAAAACCGCAATTTGGGAAAAAAAAACTTGAGAGAAACTGGGCCTCGGTATGAAATTTAATCTTTATTCTCTTTAAACGTCTTTGTTTAATATTTATCATTTGGATAATTTTTTCTGATGAAAAAAATTTGGTCCTGACGGCCCAGATGGGTTTCGGCACTATTGGATGGATTTGCGTAAGGATCCACTTCTGTTTTCCAAACGCAATTTCGGAGTCGTATCCGAAATGGTTTGGGAGCCTTTCATGCGTCTGGAACGCTTGATCTGTGCTTTACAAGTTGCAGGATGATCACTGGAGAATTCAAAAAAGTATTGGAGGATCGTCTTCTGCCATTTTTGGAAAAAAATATGGAAAGAGATCTTGTTTTTCTGCAAAATAATGCATCTATTCACAAGAGCAGAGAGACCCAGCGCTTCATAAGTGATCACCATATAAATGTTTTGGATTGGCCAGCATGCTCCCCTGTCTCTTTTAGACCAAAATTTTCTTACAAATTTAGTGAATTTAATACCTAATAAAAGTTTTCAAGTTTAAAATGGGTCCCCTGTGTCTCTTTATTTAAAAAATATTGCTTTATATTTCATTCTAAGAACAAAATTTAAACTAAATCCAACAAATTGACATGTGTCGTATAATTTTGATACACTTGCAGACATGACAAAAATCGAACTTTTTTGCTTTTTAAACCGCTACTTGAAAAAGCGAGATGCAGTCAGAGATAAGAATATCAGATTTTAAGCAGAATTCATTAAGCTTTCATTCTGCATTCTTGATTTCGTTGTATTATGCTTTAACATTCACCTACGAGGGTCGAAACTAAAATATTCGGGGAGTCGTATAATTTTGGGGCAGGAGTGTAGTAGTAGTGGTTCTTATTATTAAGAAAATAAAATAAAATAAGAACATTTTGCATATTTAGGCATGACCTTAATGCCCGTCCCCTCTAATCGAAAATTATACATAGCATTTATGTGAATCCTAGTGAGCTACAGGAAGACCCACCCTTCAGATTTACACCACCTGCCTTCCCCGCTCGTCGCGAGATAGTAGAACTTTCACTCTTAAGGGGACCATCCCAGGCTCCTAAAACTATAAAAGTGAAAACATTTTACAAATATAAAATTTGACATTAGTAAAATAGAACTGTTGTACATGAACTTAAGTATATTAAAAATCCTCATTTACTATACTCTTCCTACAGATTATAGCACCCTCAATATAATCCGCCAGGTTTGGCCAACCCCTAGGCCCCCCCAGCACCTCCTCTGCCTCAAGCACTTGCTTCTTAAAATATTGACATCGAAACTTTTTCAAAATAGGGCATCTTCCGATAAAATGATGCATATCCTCTATCTCCATCCATTCCATTTTGCGCTGAGGTTCAGGTTATCGCTTCCTAAAATTTTTTCCACAGTACGGTGTTTATTTTAATTTAATTTTTAGTATATTATATAACCTTTATTTATACAGAATCCAAAAAGAGCATTGCTTAATACGAATTTATCGACGTAAACAGCTTCGCTCGTACCGGACGCTGTCATGACACACACTATTTTTTATACACTTGAAAAGTGTATTATAATTTTGCCCAGAAGTTTGCAACGCATAGAAGGAATCATCTCCGACCACATAAAGTATGTATATTCTTGATCAGCATGACGAGCTGAGTCGATTAAGCTTTGTCCGTCCGTCTGTCCGTCCGTCCGTCTGTCCGTCTGTCTGTTTCTACGCGAACTAGTCCCTCAGTTTTGGAGCTATCGATCTGAAACTTTGCACAGAGTCTTCTTTTTACTGCACGCTGCTAATATGTCGGAACCGACCGCCCCGATCGGATGACTACTTCTTGTAGCTGCCATACAAATGTTCGTTCGGAAAATGGTTTGTTAGTAAGAAAAACTGTTTTGTTCTCAATATTACTGCTCTCAAACACCGGCATGTGTGAAATGTGATATGTTTAAAAGGATTTCTAAGGTTTGTTGGGGATTTAACCCTGTTTTTAGGCTATCTGGTTTTATAGAAGTATACAAAAGAACATATTTTTTTTTTTTTTCTTTTTTTTTTTTTTATTTGTTCTGAATATTCTTCTTGTGTGAAAAACTTTTAAAAATTGATAATGCCAACTTTGCCCTCTTCGTTTCAGTTTCAAACTTAAGACCTCGCGGCACTGAATCACACGGCATTTGAACTTAACTCGCTGAACCATCGACCATACACGTGACGCTCTCAGCATGCAAAAAGCCCGATGGTGCAAATGCTTAGACCGTTGTTTGCTGTTGATTGGGTGACCGACATGGCTATATCGACTTGGCTGTTGATGCTGATCAAGAAGATTCAAACTTGTTCCTGTTACATACTTTTGCACAAAACTTAATATATTCTGATAGCAATCAATTGGTATCGGTTGAACCAGTCGATAGGTCTCGTGGAGAAAACCAAAAGTCTTAACCTTAGGTGATTCCAAAGGGTAGATATTTGGGGTGTATCCAAACTTTGTATTTATAAGTGTTTTGGGCTTTTTCAAGGTGAACAAAGTGTACAGTTTCCTCTCTCTCTCTCTTAGTCCTCCTTCCTCTCTCTCTGTCCATTAACTGCTTGTTTATATCACAAGATGTGAAAAGAATCCCTGAAATGGTATAAATAACTGGTTTAAGCGTTTTCTGTTTCAACTCAGCTGCACGCTTTTCTTCCTATGGGTTCCATTGATTTTCGGCAGTCCGTTTGTCCTTCCGTCCGTTGGTTCGTTGGTCCTTCCTTCCTGCCAGTCATTCAGGCCGCCTTTGTTCCTTTCCTTTGCTTTACTTTCTTTTCTTTTCTTTTGGCTCTTCAGTTGAGTCATTGAGGCGGTTGCTGCTGCTGCTGGATACGTGGATTCAGCCATCACTTTATTTTTGTACATACTTGGCTAGGATTGTATAGGGTTGCCAGAGCAACCCATTAATGTGGCTGCTGCTGCTGCTGCTGGAGGCGTTTTTTGACGCCTCATTCTCTGGGATCCCTACGTCAATTCAATACGTTTAAAAGTTCATTTGCTGTTTAGCTTGGTCATTATGCGCCCAGAACCATAAACGTCTCGCCCCTGTTTTGGTTGTCCAGTGCGTGGGAACGGGAGGGGAGGGGGAAGGGGGAAGGGGAAGAGGGAGGCCATTAAATGGGCACTCAATGTGTTTGTCTAACTTGCCATTTGTGATGATAATAATGTTGTATGGCCGTAACATTGATGGCCATTGTTGTTGTTGTTGTTGTTGTCTGTCGAAGTATTTCCAAATCGTTTGGCTGGACGTTTTGATTTCGTTATCAGTTTTTATGTTTATAAGTATTGAAGCCACACACACACACACATGCGGCCTTTATTTGGACGCTGTTTGGTCAATTGGAAAACATTTCGTTGCAGACTTTCGGGCGCCGACGCGACGCCAGCTTTTCGCTCTTGTTTGTTGGCATAATGGCGTCGTTATTATTTTGGCATTAAAAAGAATTAATACGCTTCAGTGGGTTTCGGTTGTCGTCGCCAGGACTCTCCAAACGTAAATAGATCGTTAGGCAGCATGCCAATACACACACACACACACACACACACACACCCAAACCCCTTAAAGACGCCTTTGCTAGTTTCCATTTCTTCCCTTTGGCTTGCTTTTCACTTCGCCTTGTCACGCATTATTCTTTCGAAGCACTCGAAAACATGGAAAAATATCAAAATGAAACCCATACACGCATCTGCACCACATGGACCGAGGGAAGGGAAGGGAAGGGGAGCTCCGGCTTCGTATTGCTTTCAATACATAAAGTATTTTTTATATTTGCCTTCCTCTCCTCTCCTCTCCTCAGCTCGTTTGTCGCTTTGTGCTTTCATGCAATTTTCAAATGACATTGCCATAAATTGGCAGAAAGAATAGAAAATCAATTGAGTTTTGAGAAACTGGCCTGGCTATATCTTCATGATTATCTGCACAAAAAAATAAGTTAGCAATCGACTTTGTGGCGTTGTGTAACCATAGTTTACAAACTAAATTAAACCACAACCAAATTCAATTATTCATTTCATTCCTAAAGCAGCTGCATGCAATAAAGGCTTTGTACATATTTGTTTATCATTTATTTTCATATTTACAATAAAAATTTTAAGGCAAAGGATTCCTAAAAAAAAAGAGTTACCCATAAACAGACTTTTTAGGTAAAATGTTCTATATTTTAGGAAATTATTGCCGCGATTTTCATAAAATTTAAAGAAATAATGAGAGATTTAATATCCTCTCAGCCGAAATCAAAGCCCTGCATTATTTGCAGAACCAACTCTAAGTACAACTCGTGTACCGTTTTCTTCACTTTTAAAGTTGTGGATTTCTCTATGCACTGGTGATCCATATATTGTTGGGCCTTAAGACCAATACAAATTTAATTCGCTAACGTTACAAGTTTTTTTTAAGCTATTGAGAATTATAGCCGATTTCCACTTACGCGTGTTCGGTCATCGATTCCACGATTTTTCGATAAATTCCAAAAGGCGTTTCCACTGCGTTCGGTGTCCACTTACGAGTCCACATTAGCTGTTGTGGTCTAATTGTTTACCTTTGTGCATCAATCAAAAAGAATTTGAGTGAAATTGTTTTGCTAACAACAACAATTTGTTTGTAATTGTATCTGTACCTGTACTTTTTGATCAGGCTGGGCCCACAAAGCCCGTTGATCTTCTCCTCCCATAAGTCCAGAAGGAGCAACGTTGCGTCTAGGGTCCAATTCATTTTGTTTAGTTTTGTAAAAGGTACGCTTTATAATATAAATAATATAAAATAAATCAACAAAATAACCGTCCCATTGCCGTTTGCCGTTTTTTGCCGATTGCCGTTTCAGAATGCCGTTTGCCGTTTCAGAATGCCGTTTGCCGTTTCAGATTGCCGTTTTTCAGATTGCCGTTTGCCGTTTTCAGATTGCCGTTTGCCGTTTTGCCGTTGTTCAGATTGCCGTTTGCCGTTTCCGTTTGCCGATTGCGGCCGTTTCAGAATGCCGTTTGCCGTTTCAGATTGCCGATTGCCGTTTCAGATTGCCGTTTGCCGTTCCAGAATGCCGTTTGCCGTTTCAGAATGCCGTTTGCCGTTTCAGAATGCCGTTTGCCGTTTCAGATTGCCGTTTGCCGTTTCAGATGTTGCCGTTTCAGATTGCCGTTTGCCGTTGAATGCCGTTTGCCGTTTCAGAATGCCGTTTGCCGTTTCAGAATGCCGTTTGCCGTTTCAGAATGCCGTTTGCCGTTTCAGAATGCCGTTTGCCGTTTCAGAATGCCGTTTGCCGTTTCAGAATGCCGTTTGCCGTTTGATTGCCGTTTGCCGTTTCAGAATGCCGTTTGCCGTTTCAGAATGCCGTTTGCCGTTTGTTCAGAATGCCGTTTGCCGTTTCAGAATGCCGTTTGCCGTTTCAGAATGCCGTTTGCCGTTTCAGAATGCCGTTTGCCGTTTGCCGTTTCAGATTGCCGTTTGCCGTTTCCGTTGCAGAATGCCGTTTGCCGTTTCAGATTGCCGTTTGCCGTTTCAGATTGCCGTTTGCCGTTTCAGAATGCCGTTTGCCGTTTCAGAATGCCGTTTGCCGTTTCAGATTGCCGTTTGCCGTTTCAGAATGCCGTTTGCCGTTTCAGAATGCCGTTTGCCGTTTCAGAATGCCGTTTGCCGTTTCAGAATGCCGTTTGCCGTTTCAGAATGCCGTTTGCCGTTTCAGATTGCCGTTTGCCTTGAATGCCGTTTGCCGTTTCAGAATGCCGTTTGCCGTCCTTTCAGAATGCCGTTTGCCGTTTCAGAATGCCGTTTGCCGTTTCAGAATGCCGTTTGCCGTTTCAGATTGCCGTTTGCCGTTTCAGAATGCCGTTTGCCGTTTCAGATTGCCGTTTGCCGTTTCAGATTGCCGTTTGCCGTTTGCCGTTTCAGATTGCCGTTTGCCGTTTCAGAATGCCGTTTGCCGTTTCAGATTGCCGTTTGCCGTTTCAGATTGCCGTTTGCCGTTTCAGATTGCCGTTTGCCGTTTCAGAATGCCGTTTGCCGTTTCAGAATGCCGTTTGCCGTTTCAGAATGCCGTTTGCCGTTTCAGATTGCCGTTTGCCGTTTAGATGCCGTTTGGTTTCAGAATGCCGTTTGCCGTTTCAGAATGCCGTTTGCCGTTTCAGAATGCCGTTTGCCGTTTCAGAATGCCGTTTGCCGTTGCAGATTGCCGTTTCAGAATGCCGTTTGCCGTTTCAGAATGCCGTTTGCCGTTTCAGAATGCCGTTTGCCGTTTCAGAATGCCGTTTGCCGTTTCAGAATGCCGTTTGCCGTTTCAGAATGCCGTTTCCGATTGCCGTTTCAGAATGCCGTTTGCCGTTTCAGATTGCCGTTTGCCGTTTCAGATTGCCGTTTGCCGTTTGATTGCCGTTTGCCGTTTCAGAATGCCGTTTGCCGTTTCAGAATGCCGTTTGCCGTTTCAGAATGCCGTTTGCCGTTTCAGATTGCCGTTTGCCGTTTTGAATGCCGTTTGCCGTTTCAGAATGCCGTTTGCCGTTTCAGAATGCCGTTTGCCGTTTCAGAATGCCGTTTGCCGTTTCAGAATGCCGTTTGCCGTTTGTCCGTTTGCCGTTTTGCCGTTTCAGATTGCCGTTTGCAGATTGCCGTTTGCCGTTTCAGAATGCCGTTTGCCGTTTCAGAATGCCGTTTGCCGTTTCAGAATGCCGTTTGCCGTTTCAGAATGCCGTTTGCCGTTTCAGTTTTGCCGTTTCAGATTGCCGTTTGCCGTTTCAGAATGCCGTTTGCCGTTTCAGAATGCCGTTTGCCGTTTCAGAATGCCGTTTGCCGTTTCAGAATGCCGTTTGCCGTTTCAGAATGCCGTTTGCCGTTTCAGATTGCCGTTTGCCGTTTCAGAATGCCGTTTGCCGTTTCAGAATGCCGTTTGCCGTTTCAGAATGCCGTTTGCCGTTTCAGATTGCCGTTTGCCGTTTCAGAATGCCGTTTGCCGTTTCAGAATGCCGTTTGCCGTTTCAGAATGCCGTTTGCCGTTTCAGAATGCCGTTTGCCGTTTCAGATTGCCGTTTGCCGTTTCAGAATGCCGTTTGCCGTTTCAGAATGCCGTTTGCCGTTTCAGAATGCCGTTTGCCGTTTCAGAATGCCGTTTGCCGTTTCAGAATGCCGTTTGCCGTTTCAGAATGCCGTTTGCCGTTTCAGAATGCCGTTTGCCGTTTCAGAATGCCGTTTGCCGTTTCAGAATGCCGTTTGCCGTTTCAGAATGCCGTTTGCCGTTTCAGAATGCCGTTTGCCGTTTCAGAATGCCGTTTGCCGTTTCAGAATGCCGTTTGCCGTTTCAGAATGCCGTTTGCCGTTTCAGAATGCCGTTTGCCGTTTCAGATTGCCGTTTGCCGTTTTAGATTGCCGTTTGCCGTTTCAGAATGCCGTTTGCCGTTTCAGATTGCCGTTTGCCGTTTCAGAATGCCGTTTGCCGTTTCAGAATGCCGTTTGCCGTTTCAGATTGCCGTTTGCCGTTTCAGATTGCCGTTTGCCGTTTCAGAATGCCGTTTGCCGTTTCAGAATGCCGTTTGCCGTTTCAGAATGCCGTTTGCCGTTTCAGATTGCCGTTTGCCGTTGCCGTTTCAGAATGCCGTTTGCCGTTTCAGAATGCCGTTTGCCGTTTCAGAATGCCGTTTGCCGTTTCAGAATGCCGTTTGCCGTTTCAGATTGCCGTTTGCCGTTTCAGAATGCCGTTTGCCGTTTCAGTTTGCCGTTTGCCGTTTCAGAATGCCGTTTGCCGTTTCAGAATGCCGTTTGCCGTTTCAGAATGCCGTTTGCCGTTTCAGATTGCCGTTTGCCGTTTCAGATTGCCGTTTGCCGTTTCAGAATGCCGTTTGCCGTTTCAGAATGCCGTTTGCCGTTTCAGAATGCCGTTTGCCGTTTCAGAATGCCGTTTGCCGTTTCAGATTGCGTTTGCCGTTTCAGAATGCCGTTTGCCGTTTCAGAATGCCGTTTGCCGTTTCAGAATGCCGTTTGCCCTTTCAGAATGCCGTTTGCCGTTTCAGAATGCCGTTTGCCGTTTCAGAATGCCGTTTGCCGTTTCAGAATGCCGTTTGCCGTTTCAGAATGCCGTTTGCCGTTTCAGATTGCCGTTTGCCGTTTCAGAATGCCGTTTGCCGTTTCAGAATGCCGTTTGCCGTTTCAGAATGCCGTTTGCCGTTTCAGAATGCCGTTTGCCGTTTCAGAATGCCGTTTGCCGTTTCAGAATGCCGTTTGCCGTTTCAGATTGCCGTTTGCCGTTTCAGAATGCCGTTTGCCGTTTCAGATTGCCGTTTGCCGTTTGATTGCCGTTTGACGAATGCCGTTTGCCGTTTCAGATTGCCGTTTTTGCCGTTTCAGAATGCCGTTTGCCGTTTCAGAATGCCGTTTGCCGTTTCAGATTGCCGTTTGCCGTTGCCGTTTCAGAATGCCGTTTGCCGTTTCAGATTGCCGTTTGCCGTTTCAGATTGCCGTTTGCCGTTTCAGAATGCCGTTTGCCGTTTCAGAATGCCGTTTGCCGTTTCAGAATGCCGTTTGCCGTTTCAGATTGCCGTTTGCCGTTCAGAATGCCGTTTGCCGTTTCAGAATGCCGATTGCCGTTTGCCGTTTCAGATTGCCGTTTGTTTCAGATTGCCGTTTCAGAATGCCGTTTGCCGTTTCAGAATGCCGTTTGCCGTTTCAGAATGCCGTTTGCCGTTTCAGATTGCCGTTTGCCGTTTGCCGTTTCAGAATGCCGTTTGCCGTTTCAGAATGCCGTTTGCCGTTTCAGAATGCCGTTTGCCGTTTCAGAATGCCGTTTGCCGTTTCAGAATGCCGTTTGCCGTTTCAGAATGCCGTTTGCCGTTTCAGAATGCCGTTTGCCGTTTCAGATTGCCGTTTGCCGTTTCAGAATGCCGTTTGCCGTTTCAGATTGCCGTTTGCCGTTTGCCGTTTCAGAATGCCGTTTGCCGTTTCAGAATGCCGTTTGCCGTTTCAGAATGCCGTTTGCCGTTTCAGAATGCCGTTTGCCGTTTCAGAATGCCGTTTGCCGTTTCAGATTGCCGATTGCCGTTTGCCGTTTCAGAATGCCGTTTGCCGTTTCAGAATGCCGTTTGCCGTTTCAGATTGCCGTTTGCCGTTTCAGAATGCCGTTTGCCGTTTCAGATTGCCGTTTGCCATTTGAATGCCGTTTGCCGTTTCAGATTGCCGTTTGCCGTTTCAGAATGCCGTTTGCCGTTTCAGAATGCCGTTTGCCGTTTCAGAATGCCGTTTGCCGTTTCAGAATGCCGTTTGCCGTTTCAGATGCGATTGCCGTTTGCCGTTTCAGAATGCCGTTTGCCGTTTCAGAATGCCGTTTGCCGTTTCAGAATGCCGTTTGCCGTTTCAGAATGCCGTTTGCCGTTTCAGAATGCCGTTTGCCGTTTCAGAATGCCGTTTGCCGTTTCAGAATGCCGTTTGCCGTTTCAGAATGCCGTTTGCCGTTTCAGATTGCCGTTTGCCGTTTCAGATTGCCGTTTGCCGTTTCAGATTGCCGTTTGCCGTTTCAGAATGCCGTTTGCCGTTTCAGAATGCCGTTTGCCGTTTCAGAATGCCGTTTGCCGTTTCAGAATGCCGTTTGCCGTTTCAGAATGCCGTTTGCCGTTTCAGATTGCCGTTTGCCGTTTCAGAATGCCGTTTGCCGTTTCAGATTGCCGTTTGCCGTTTCAGAATGCCGTTTGCCGTTTCAGAATGCCGTTTGCCGTTTCAGAATGCCGTTTGCCGTTTCAGATTGCCGTTTGCCGTTTCAGATTGCCGGTGCCATCGGAGCACTTAAAGTATATATATTCTTGATCAGCATGACGAGCTGAATTGATATAGCCATGTCCGTCCGTCCGTCTGTCTGTTTCTACGCGAACTTGTCCCTCAGTTTTGAAGCTATCCTGAGTCTTCTTTTGACTGCACGCTGCTAATATGTCGGAACCGACCGGATCGGTTGACTACTTCTTGTAGCTGCCATAGAAATGTTCGGTCGGAAAATGGGTTTTAGTGAGAAAAACTGTTTTGTTCTCAATATTACCGCTCTCAAACGCGGTCATGGGTAATATGAAATGTTTTTAAGCTGATTTGCGAAGTTTGGTCGAAGTCGCTAACCGTTGAGACAAGCTTTTTCAAGTGTATCAGAACTTCGGCACAGACGAAGTTCGATTTGCCTTTCACGTTTTTGATTTTGCTTTGCTTTGCTGATCAGATGATTTACTGAAAAGTTAACTTTTTACAGTTTTTCGCCCATTTTCCGACTTTGTAGGTAGATTTTTCATAATTTTGAACTTGAACTTGTTTTGGGCTGTCGCCAATAGCTGTTGCAGCTGACCTGTTATTGCCTTCGATATTTTCTTAGCTTCTGCTGCTCTAATTAATTCCACAAGTGGGATAAACTTTGTGTACATTTTGCTTCTCGTTTGTGGCTTATCATAATTGCTTTCGATTTTTCCATCTAATGGCTGAGTGAAATTTTTGTTTTTTAATTTCGTTATGAAGGAAAATTGAAAGCAAATACACACATACGTAGAAACGGACAATTGTCAAATGGCAGCAGGAGGGCTGCAGGTGAAATGCAAACTGAATGTCAAAATGAAAGCATCGATATATGTATCTATGTATCTACGTATCTATGCAGATATGCAGTGACAGCACCTGTATTTATGTATCTGCGTTTGCATAGAAATTAAATAAATATTTGCATGCAACTAAATTGGAATGCAGTTCCCGAATGTTGGCAAATCGATGTGGCAGCCCAACCAGAAACAGTTTCATAATTATCATCCACATCTTCATGATGATCCACAGACACAAACAGACAGCGGGCAAATGAAAATTAAATGAAATACTTGCGGATTATTGATGATAATTTTTTGCCGATTCAGTTGAATGGTGCACAAATCTAATTTGGGTTTTTAAGTGGATTTATGACAGATCTGGTTACTTACTTTTGCCACTAAACTTTCGTCTCACTCGAAAGTGGGTTAACTACAGTCGATTCCTATTTTTTCCTTGGGGCTATTTGTGCGATTTGTCAATCATTTTGGCCTGTTTGTGGCAGCCCTTTGACTAATGCCCAACTGAAATTGCATTTGGAGTTTCGGCTTTTGTGCTGGCAATTGCCACAGATTCGTGGTAAGTCCTTTGCTTAGTCCTTGCTCCTGAATTCAAAAATCATAAACTACTTTGCCTTTTATTCTCTTGTTGTGCTGGCTGAGCGAATGAATCCCTGGCTAATGAACACAGCAAACAGTTGGGCAGAGAGTGTGGATGGACAATTATGAAATGCAAAATTTAGAACAAGCGTAAAATTTGCAATTAAATGCCAACCTACAGAAGCTCCGCCACGCCCACATGAAACAACAACTGCAAAACTTCTGGCATGGATATAAATGAGGTCAGTTGCTTTTCACCATTTTGGACGTTGTGACATTTTTGGTGCATTAAAACAACAACAACAGCAACTAAAGCAAGAGCAACAGCAGCCAGCCAGCCAGCCAGCCAGTCAGCGGAGAACAAAAAGTGAAATGAAAATTGCTCCTCTGCACATTGCGTATACGCCATGTTGGTCACGATGCAATAATGCCAACGAAGGCATTAAAAACAAGTATTAAATGCAGTCCAAGAGTGTGTGTGTGTGTGTGTGTGAGAGAGAGAAGGATAGAGCAATGCCATTTAATATATATGTGTGTGAACAATTTGATACCTCTTGGTTGAAATATTGTGAAAAAACCAGCCGACTTTTTTAACCCCTCTTTTTTTTTTTTTTTCCTCTTTTTTCTCCCCCCCCTTTGTGTTCACCCCTATCGTTTTTCAGATGAGGTTGTTCCATCGTTGACGACGAGCTCTCCCCGCGAATTTTGCCAGCGTCGCTTCGATCATATTCAGTTTATTGTATTTAGCAAGTAATATTATTACTTAATAAAGTAGTTATAAAGATAAGTAATTTGTCAAGTTTAAGGCGCCATCTATTGGTCAAGTTCGCTGCCGCAACGCAGCAGCAGCGCCAGTCTTAGTAATTATTTAATTAAATTTCATTTTAATATATAACCTAATTATATTTTTATATATATTTTTTTATATATTTTATTTTTTTTTTTTTTTTTATATTCTTTTAATTTTTTTTTTATAAATTATAGGGTGCTACTATCGTAGTGAGTTTTCTAATACTACACGAAAGGAATATGGTAGTACCGCCGGATGCTTACATGCAACAGAACGGGCAACATCCCCATAAATATATATTTTTTAATGTTTATAATTTTTTTTTTATTATTTTTTTTTTTTAATTTTATTATGTTTTAGTTATGAAATATAATTACTGCGCCGATGAACCCACATCGGCAAAAACGAACGGGCGCCGCCATTGATAAGCCGATGTATAAAAGGGCGTTTTCAGAGATTGAGAGGCAGTCAGAACTGATGGGTTTAGCGGTAAATGAGGACAAGACGAAATACCTTGTATCCGCGGACAAAAAGTCCTTGCGTCTTGGACAATTTGTTACAATGGGAGAATACAACTTTAAAGTTGTAGAGGATTTTGTCTACCTCGGAACGACGATAACCAGCGACAACAACATCAGGCTGGAAATCCGACGAAGGATCACTCTTCAAACCGAT
Organism: Lordiphosa stackelbergi; assembly: GCA_018904235.1. Taxonomy (NCBI): domain Eukaryota; kingdom Metazoa; phylum Arthropoda; class Insecta; order Diptera; family Drosophilidae; genus Lordiphosa; species Lordiphosa stackelbergi. The sequence goes on from JAEIFU010002150.1 coordinate 23,078, forward strand.
GCTTCTACGGGCTAAGTAGAGAGCTCAAGAGCAGAGACCTCAAGCGAAGAACAAAATTAGCCCTATACAAGTCGCTAATCATCCCAGTCCTGCAATACGGCGCAGAAGCATGGACAATGACAGCAGCGGATGAAGCGGCGATTGGCGTTTTTGAACGAAAGATTCTTCGGAGGATTTATGGACCTTTAAAAGTTGGCGATGTTTTCCGCATTCGAAATAATGACGAACTGTATGAGCTCTATGGGGACACCTGTCTGGTCAAGCGCATAAAGCAAACAGCGGCTGCGCTGGTTAGGACATGTCACCAGGATGGACGAAGAAGCTCCAGTAAGGAAAGCTTATTATTCGAAGGCGGCTGATTACGGAGGAAGAGGCAGGCGGGGGGAGACCTCGACTAAGATGGGATGACCAGGTTCGGGCAGACCTTCTCCAAGCTTGGTTTGACCAATTGGTCCCAGCTTTCCCCGCACGGAGCAGAAGCGACTGGCGGACATTGTTGGCAGCGGCCGAGATCGTCGAACGGTTGTGATGCCTGCATCGGGCCAATCAAGAAGAAGAAAATTATTTTATATTTTTAACCTTTTATTTTTATTTTATTTTTTTTTAATTTTTTTTTTTATTTCTAAACCCCTTTTTTTTTTTATTTTTTTTTTTTTTTTGTTTTCAACGCTATCGCTCCCACTTTGTACAGATTCTATTATATACTACCACACAATTTTGTCAAGTTTGATTTAAATCGGATGACTATAAGCATAGAGCTGCCATAGGAACGATCGGTCCAAAATGTAGTTCTTAGTGAGAAAACTTTTGACGAATATATCTTATAGCCATATGTCAAACTTGGAGCATATATCATGCTCCAACGGTATATAAACTTCGGTCACCGAACAGAAGTTGGGTCTTCCCTCCCTATTTTTTACACCAGAACTCTACACTCCAGAACAAGTAAGACCGTTGCAGTCCAGTAGCCCGACTTCAATATACCCAGTACAATTGACAACGAGAGCGTAAGTTAAAGTCGGCTCTAACCGACTTCGATATACCCGTTACTCATGAAAAACATGTTTAACAGTGTTCCCGCGTTCCTTAGTGTGACCATCCGAAAAGTATGCAACATTTTTTTAGGGCGGGAGGTGTGGTAGAGGGGTTAGGGGGGTTACTATTTTTGCTCATAACTTGAGAACCGTTCATCCGATCTTTATCATTTCTTCGGCAAATCGATTCATTTTGCAAATTACTAACTATCTCTAAAAAATACGAATCGTCTTTCTTTAAAACTGTAGGAGATATAACGTTTTTTTCCAAATTGCGGGGGCGGGAAGGGGCGTGGCCAAAATTTGAAACAAACTTGATCTGCGTGCAGATAAAAGAAGCATTTGTCCCATACATGTCAAACCTCTATCTCTTACCATCTCTGAGATCTAGGTGTTTATACAGACGGACGGACGGACGGACGGACGGACGGACGGACGGACGGACAGACGGACAAGGCTAAATCGACTCGGCTGTTGATGCTGATCAAGAATATATATACTTTATATGGTCGGAAATGATTCCTTCTGCCTGTAACATACATTTGCACGACTTTAGTATACCCTTTTTACTCTACGGTAACGGGTATAAAAGGTGTGGGTGTCGTTAACACTGATGAGGCTTTGATGTGAAACATGATGACTTCGAATCACAAGCTCTCTTAACGGTACATAAATCAGCAAGGGCAATTTTTCGAAAAAAAAGAAAGCCAACAGGGAGTAGAAATACAAGCTACAAGATCACTTGTGGCAGTGTTCTTTCATTTTTTAGGAAGTTTTGTTTATTGTGCTGATCCATAGATAAATGATGATGTTCATCCACCCAGATCCCACCAAAGTGAGATCCCAGATCCCACCCAGATCCTATTCAGATACCACCTAGATCCCACCAAGATCCAACCTAGCTCCCACCCAGATCCCAACCAAATTACACTCAGAACCTACCCAGATCTCACTTAGAATCCGCCCAGATCCTACCCAGATACCACCCAGATCCCATCTAGATCCCATCCAGTTCCAAGTTAGATCCCACCCAGATTCTACTCAGATACCACTTAGACCCCGCCCAGATGCTATCCAGGTACCACCCAGATCCCACCTAGATTGCATCCAAATCCCAACTATATCCACCCCGATCCCACCCAGATCTTTCTAAAAACCCACCAAGATCCCTAACATTTGCCCCTCTTCAGCATCTTTTCTATCTCTTTGCTTCCCCCCTCTGCCCATCCTCTTCTGTGTTTGTGTTTGCCGGGAAACTCTACAACACAGAATATGAATGACACTGTAATAAAAATTTAACTTCTACCAAAATCTTCCGTACCGAAATTAAAAATGTTTCACATCAAAAAATTCTTTTACAAATCTTTTAAAGACCAAACTTCATTAACAACTTGTAAGTTAGCCTCAAAATTAAGGAAAATTCCCTTTCAGGTCTGTTCCCAATTCCACTTCGGTTTTCGTATAAACGCTTGAATGGGCCAATTTATATAAATTTATATGACAGATGGCAAGGAGCGGTCTGCGATGCTTAAGCGATTCCGCTTACTATAAAACCAGATCTAGTTCTCGTAGATCTGAGTGTCATTTTTCATATAACCTTGTTAACTTAGAATTCAACAAAGAAGCGCTTATACCAGGGTTCCCCAAGCAGAGAGCGCGAAAACGTGACTGTGTCTCTCTCTAACACACAATGAAGGTTGACTTCGGCAAGCAATCGGTAAGAATTGGCAAAGCAAGTTCATGCCCCCGGGACTATCGTTGGGGAACTCTTCTTCTCTATGCAATTTTTTTTGTCTGTCAGAGCCACAATTTTGAAGATACAACCTCGTGGCTCAATATACAGGGTTTGTCTGGAAAGTAATAGGACAGATTTTTTTCCGCCGCGTGCGCGCATCGACTGGATTTGATAGAGGGCGTTCCTAGCTAACGACCGAGCGGCTGGTCAGTTGTCTCCGAACACTCGGGAGAGCCAGGACAGGCATTTTTGCGCGACGTGTTTCTGTGAGTGGTGCTGAAACTCGGTAAATCAAGCAGACTTACCCAGATTTTCTTTTAGCAAGAAATGGTGTGTTTCGGTGGCACCAGGCCTTTTTGGAGGGCCGGCAAGAGGTCGCCGAGGAAGACCGTGCTGGAAGACCTTTCGACAAAGACCGACAATGTGACTCGTGTGCGCAAAGTTTTGAACTCAGACCGCCGACTAAGTGTTTGATTAATTGCCCAGATGGTAAATTTACCAAAATCTGTGGTTCATGACATTGTGACGGAGCATTTGAACATGCGCAAGGTGTGCGCGAAGATGGTGAACTAGAAAAGTGAGTTCTTGTGAACAGCTACCTGAGCAAGGCCGGCATCCCAACGCTTCCGCAGCTGCCCTACAGGCCAGATGTGGAGCCCGCGGACTTTTTTGTTTCCCCGCCTGAAAAGGCCAATGAAAGGCAAACATTGTGAGGCGATAAAGGGGATCCAAGCAGCATGTACCGCGGCTCTCGATGCTTGGAAATCGCGCTGGCAGCGCTGCATCGACGCAGAAGGAGCCTATTTTGAAAGATTTTAAGAATTGTAACAATTGGCTCAATAAATTTCGTTAAATCGACTCAGTCCTATTAGGTTAGGTTAGGTTAGGTTGCAATGGTTTTTTCTAGCCAATGAAGGCCCGTTGTGTTACCATATAACCCTTTCTACGCTGTCATCGTAGAGGGAGGGTCTTCCCCGTTAAACCATTTAGAAGATTGTAGAAATTTGAGCAGCGATGCTATATCTATTTCAGAGATGTCTGACAGATCGTTTAAGAAAAAGGACGACCCAGAGCTGTAAGTCGTCTTCTACTAAGAGCTGGACAATGACAGAAGTGGTGTTGTACACTCTCCTCCTCATCCACTGAGTTGCAGCTTCTACAGAAGTCGTTGTGTCTGATGCCGAGCCTAGCGGCGTGTCTTCCTATTGGGCAGTGTCCAGTAAGGGCCCCTACTAATAAAGAAATATACACTCTCTCTTGACGATTTTTTAGTATTAAGGGTAGGCCATGTAAGCCTAGATATTATATTTCACATGTGTGAATTGTTTGCCAACGATCCATGGTTATTCGATAGGTAGTTTCCTTTGTTTGTAGCTTAAAGGTCGCAACAGGCACGCCTATGTTGCTCTTATCCGGTAGGAGCTGAGTGGTGGTGCCAAGTCTAGCGAGGTGGTCGGCCATCTCGTTGCCTTCTATGTTGGAATGTCCAGGCACCCAAACGAGATTAATACCAAAGTGCTGAGTCATCTCATTAAGAGATCTGCGGCACTCTGTAAGAGTTTTGGTGTTGTTGATAAAGCCGTCAAGGGCTTTTAATGCAGCTTGACTGTCTGAGAAAATGAATACTTTACTTCCTAGGATTGCAGTGGTTTCCAGAAGGTTGGAAGCCTCCTGGATGGCAATAGCCTCTGCCTGGTAAACACTACAATGATCAGGAAGTCTAAATGAAGTTTTTATCCCAAGATCTGGACTGAATACTCCTTTTTTGTCCAATAGTACACCCAGGTATTTAGCTGAATCACTAAATTTTAGGTGTATACTGTTTAATAGGGGTGGTGTTAAATTTGGTATCTTATACTTGCGGGTGAAGAGGACGAGTTCAGTTTTGGTTGGATTGACTCCAAGGACACTTTGTATCGTCCTATTAGTTTCCGTACAAACCCTGTGTGTTATCTTAGGCCTTATATCTATCTATTTTGAAAAGCTCAATAAGATGCGAGCAAAAACACCAAAGTTATGCACGAAACAATTCTGCTTGTGAGAGGGACGAAAGAAGCGCTGTGTGTATTTCAGAGTCAGTGTGTGTGTTTGTATGTGTGTCTCAATTATACAGGGTATTTCGGAGTCGGGCCACTCAACTGCAACTCTCTTACTTGTTTCTGGGTATAAAATTGAGAAAGTTAAAGCCTTTGGCATGGAGAGGAAGCTGTTGGCTTCAGTACAAACGGGCAAAGAGTGCTGATGATTTGGTAGAGATACCAATGAAATAGCTGTACGATCAACTAGCCTCCTTTGTGGTATAAGCATAACGAGACCTTGAGCCAGCATAATATAGAAGGTTTGATTATCATAAAGTTAGTTAAAGCACACGATAGCTAACAATTTTCTTGGACTATAATTATTGCTTGAACCTAACTTTGGTTTGCATGGGAGGTGCGGTTCGGAAGGTGAAATGTTTGAAAAATGAATGTAAACCTAACAAGAAAGATTTCTTCCTCTTTATAGGCCATCACAACCGTTTGACGGTCTCTGCCTCCAGTCGCTTCTGCTCCGTGCAAGCTGGCCCCAGTGTGGTTTGCAGCCTTGACTTAAACCGTTCTCTCCTATGTCTGCCATGAAATGTCCCAGACAACAGCAAAAATTTAGCGCATCAACAACAAAAAAGACACTTTGCTCCTGACACTTGGCTCGTTTTGCTCAGTAGCTTATGCTCAGCAAAGTTATTCCCAACAGCTTTGTGTGTGTTTCTCTCATCGAAAACTATAAAACAAAAAATACGTGGAAAACAAAATCAAGTGTTCTGTTGAGAGAGTGAGCTCTGACCAATGCACACTTTTGTCTGCATACTTTACTCTGCACGCACTTTAAATAGGAATATTAAGCTTGAATCAAGCTAAGTAAAGACAAATTTGTTGTTCTCTTTATAAGAAATTTTTAGAAATTCGTAAACCCTTTGGTTTTAACCAAACAATGACCCATATACCTTTGCTGCTCCTTACACCATATGGTGTTCCGGCCATAAAAATCCGGTAACAAGAACAACAACAAACAAGCAAACAAACAAACAGAACGACAAGAAAATGACAGAGGGTTTCGATTATACAATGCCGGGGCAGACTCATATGGAGAGCGGTAAATGGTTGATGAAGAGACTGTGCTGGTTGGGGGGTGGGATTGGTGGGCTTGTTTGGGGATTGTGGGCGTGGCTGGTGCAGTGACACTGCGCCCGTTACGTTGACCCGCATCCCTGACATGGAGGACGTGCAAAAGGATTCGGATTTGCAGTCAGGGCAAAATGATAAATGGCAAAGGATATACGCAACGCGTTTTTCTGTTTGGGATCACAGGCTCAGGCTGAGTGTCTCGGAGCTGGAGCTACAATTCCAGTGTCCATGTCAACGTTGAGAGGGTGTGTGTGTGTGCGTGTGTGTGTGCGTGAGTTGGCTTACTATATAATTTCATTTAGCAGCTGCTCACCATGCGGCAAACTCCAGATTCGCTTAATCATTTCAAATCCCTGATTTGATGTTTGAAAAGAAGAATCACATCTTCAACTGTTTGGTCTCTCTCTCACTCTTGTTCTGCATGAAATTTTGATTTTAATTTGGTGCCTGAAATCCCCGGAAAGACCATTGCCAAGTGCACTCTCATCTCACTGTTGATTTGCCTAAATTAAAGTGTTCAACGCGAGTGCATAAAAATATGGCTGGGCCCAGTGGAGCCCCTCTTCAAAAATGATTTCAATTACAATCTTCTGCGCCATAAATTAAACCAAATGCAGCAACTGGCACCAGAGCCATCAATCAATCAATCAATCAATCGATACTACAACAATTTGTCGCACTAATTTGAACAATTCAAAATTTCGTTTACAGTTTCGTTCCGTTTAATATATTTCAATTGCTTTTGGTAAACGGCGGATGGCTAGTGCAACAACAACAGTAACTCTCGATTGAATTTATCAACTGCATATCAGCACCTTCCTCTGTGACAGTGCGTACATTTGAAAACATTTCTGTAGCAGTTTTTATAGATCAAGATCAAGATATCAAAGCAGACGTAGCAATCGCATGAAGACTTCGCCGCTCACGTTAGCCAGCAGTTTTACAGGTGACTCACTGCCTGGGCCTCCATTTAGATCCAAATGCATAGCTTTATCTGACCATCCTGAGTATTTTGTAGGATGGCATTAAATAATTATCGATTACTAATCAATATCAATCTAAGGCGCCAATATGTTACCATTCACATTTAAATCCAACTGTTATTTGTCAACTTTATTTATATGTACCTGTTTTTATACCCTTGCAAAGGGTATTATAAGCAAGTTTGCAACGCATAGAAATATTCATTTCCGACCCTATAAACTATATATATTCTTGATCAGGGTGACGAGCTGAGTCGATTGAGCTTTGTCCGTCACGTCTGTCCGTTTTGTCTGTCCGTCTGTCTGTTTCTACGCAAACTAGATCATCAGTTTTAAAGCTATCGAGCTGAAACTCAGCACAAAGTCTTCTTTTTACTGCACACTGCTAATATGTCGGAACCGACCGGATCGGATAACTATATCTTATAGCTGCCATAGGAACTATCGGTCGAAAAGCGGGTTTTATTTAGAAAAATTGTTTGTTTTAATGCTGGCGTTCTTAAACTCTGATGTATTAAAACATTTGCAAGGGTATAAAAACTTCGGCAAAGACGAAGTTAGCTTGCCCTTCTCGTTTTTATACTCTGTACCGAAGGTACATAGAGTATATTAAGTTTGTGCAAAGGTATGTATAACAGGGAGAAGGAATCATTTCCGACCCTATAAAACATATAAAACAGCAGCAGTCGATATAGCCAAGTCCGTCTGTCTGTCTGTCCGTCCGTCTGTCCGTGTATGAACAAACAGATCTCAGAGAGGGTAAGAGATAGAGGTTTGACATGTATGGGACAAATGCTTCTTATACTTGCAGGCAGATCAAGTTTATTTTCAATTTTTGCCACAAGCCCCCTCCCGGCCCCGGCAATTTGGAAAAAATCTCATATCTCCCACAGTTTTGAAGATAGATGATTTGTACCTTCTAGAGAGAGTTAGTCATTAGTAATATGTATCTATTTTCTAAAGAATTGATAAAGATCGGATGAGCGGTTCTCAAGTTATGATCAAATAAGTGAATCACCCCCGCCACCCTCTCCCACCCCCCCCCAACAAAAACCAAAAATTTTTAAAAAAAAGAGGGAGGAAGAAAGAAAAAAAAAGAGAGAGAGAGAGAAGTGAGAGAGGGGGAGAGAGAGAAACTTTGAGATGAGCGCAGCAGCAGCTCTGCATTTATCTCCCACTCTAGGTACAGAGTATAAATATAGTTGGGCTTGACCGACTTTCTCACTTGTTTTCTAAAGTAGTTTGGTCCGCTGAGCACGAAAATCGATATGAAAAAAAATCTGTCAAATAGTTATCGAGATATTATCGATAAACGTGTTTTTCGACGTTACAGCCAAATCAAATACGTTTTCGAAGAAATTGTACGCCGTATTGATTCCGCCATTTTGTGTTTCTAATTTTTGACATCGAATTCGTGATCAGCGACCTTTCAGCAAAATCAAATACGTTTTTCGACTTTTGGCCGTCTTTTTGGGATTTGGGACCACTGTGCGTTGGTGGTAGTACTCCACCTCGCCTGCCACTTCATCATCGTGCTCTCTCTTCGCTTATCATCTGCCTCTCTGCTTTCCATAGCTAACAGGTCTTACGGGATCATTCCTGCTAGCACTAGAGCCGCGTCCTCCGACACTGTACGGAAGCTGCAGGTAACTCGGAGAGCACACCTCCTGTACGCTATTTTGCATCCTCGTGCGTATGACGGTACTGTCATTGCAGTGGCCCATATCGGTGCTGCATACATGCTGATTGACCTGACTACGTTGCAGATCAGCCATCTACTACGTTGTCGGGGTCCTCCGATATTCGCCATGATTCCGGATATGCCAGGTGTCTTTTGAAGTTGAGCCTGTGGTCCAGCATAACCCCCAGGTATTTTATGGCCTCCTTTGACATTATGTTCTGTTCTCCGACTCTTATGTTGGCAGTTTCCACCCGTTTCCTGCTACTGATAAGGACCGCTTCAGATTTGTGGGTGGCCAGGCTCAGCCCGTTAACCTCTAGCCAGTTGGTCACCTGCACTATTGCATCATTTGTTTTGCACTGCACGTCTTCCAGCTTTTTGGATACTGCGACGATGGCAATGTCGTCTGCAAATCCAATAATGGTGACTCCAATCGGTGTAGGTAGTCAAAGTACTCCATCGTACATCACGTTTCACAGAATAGGCCGTATGACCGAGCACTGGGGCACGCCGCCTGTGACTCCATATGATTTCCGTAGAGCAGAATACGACTCTCGAAGTAACTGGCCACTAGTTTCACCAGATACGTAGATATACCAAGACGTGTGAGAGCTTGGAGTAGCTTTGCCCAGCGAGCGGAGTTGAATGCGTTCTTAACGTCTAGTGTTGTGACCAGGCAATACTCTTTGCTTCCGCCCTTCCATAATTTTCCATCTGTGGCTCTGCGGGCAGTGTGCACCACCGCTGAAATGGCGTCTATCGTGCTTCGTTGCTTTCTAAACCCGAACTGGTTGCATAAGATGCGCTCGAACAGTTTGCTGACTACGTCTAGCATGCACAGTGGTCTGTATGCAGAGGGATCCTCCATGTTCTTGTCCCCTTTTGGAAGCAGCACCAGTCTTTGTAGCTTCCATCTTAATGGAAAGACTCTCTTCCTGATGCACTGGTTATAGAGATCAGCGAAGACATCTGGCTGTGCTCCACAATGATCTTCATTGCTTTGGATGGGATCCCGTCTGGCCCAGGAGCTTTGTCGGCGTGAATACGGGAAAGAGCAGAACAGAAACTTTGCCATTTCACAAATGACTGATTTCTTTTTACAACAAAATTTATTTCGCTTCAATCGGAGTGCCTGTTAAGGAGATACAACGTTTCAAACCTAAAAAAAGTCAAACCTCTTCAGTTGAGCGGCACTGTAAAATGATATGCCATCCAGTATGCACATTCAAAACGCAGGCATCTTTAATTTCTGGAAGGATGTAAGAAACAAACCTTCCCGGAACATGCTTGATTTTGATCGAGCCATCGCCAAGATGCCAGATATATTATCACACATATTTATGTCTTTCTTTTCTATTCACATTCTGGAAAAGTGATTAACTTCCGAAAGGCGATCGCGCAAACAACTAAAATATATGTGAATACTTACTTTTTTAAGGAAAGATGAGGAAGGTAAAGATTTTAGTTACCTGCCTTGTCCCTTTCTCGTTCGCTCTCTTTCCTTTGTGCATATTAGCAACAGTGCGGCGCATAAGAAAATAAGCATAACGTTTATTGCACAATTATAAATCAAATAAATTTACGTTTATTGAAATTTTTACTAGTTGGGGAAACCCGAAATAAACCCATATATTTGTTTCTGTTTCGGTACTGTTAACCGGTTATGTAAATAAAGGGTATAGGGTTCCAGTTATATGAAAACAATTTGATTCGGTTACGGTGAACAGTGTTAGTTGAGTGACTTTCCAAACTTACCGATAGTAATAAATGGCGACTTTATTGTGTGGCCAGTTGTTTATATCGCAAAAGGTGAATTTTAAGTGATTCTGTTGTTGTTTCCCAAACTCAAATTTTGTGCCCACCGCTGCTATAGAACTTAAACTTAATCGTTCTTGAACTTTTAACAAATGCGTTTTTGAATTCTAGCTAAATTTATACTCAAATTGCGTTTTAAGTGCAAGGGGAAATGAGGATAAGTAGCTCAATACAGAATCAAGCAATGATCTTGAATTAAAAAATATAGCTAAAAATGCATAATTCTATCTCCGATCAAGATAATATTTTTATTAACAAGCGTTTTTAATATATATTTCAGGGCCTGTGGATAATTTTTGTAGATTCAGCAAGATTTGTTATGTACGTTCTATAATGATAATTATGAACAGCATTTTTAACAATTATTTTACATTAGGGGTTCCAATTACGAAACTGTCGTTACCGGAACACATTTCCGGCAGCAGCGCCGCATATTGTTCCGCTGTCATTTCAATGGTTTTGGACACAGGTACCACTGCCATATAACAGCCCGGGCGCCTATCTGTATAGCTGTGACGTACAAATTGAAAATATTCACCCATGCCAGACATCAAAGACTTCCTATAGAGCTGCCTTTCGGCTAGTTCAGGTGGATTGGGTTTGGGCGGATCAGCTTTAGGTTCAATTTCGTTTACCGGAAACTTCACTGCAGGAGAAGGTGGCCTTAAAAAAGCTAAAGGTGGTGGCGATGCCAGCGGTACCGGTGGAACTGGCGGTACCGGCGTATACTTCTGGCGATGCAAGCTCAGCAGTAATCTAGTCAGATATGGCAAACCCTTCATCGAACAACGGTTCTTACTAGGCGACTCTGCCAAGGATTCGTTCTGTTTTGACCACCATAATGTAGATTGTCGTTTGTACGTATACGTAGTCGAGCGATAGCGTTGATTACGTTTAGATGGTTTGGACTTTGCTTTCGTGTTCTTACGTTTTACTTCTTTGGACTTTGCCTTGCGGCAATATAAACGCTGACCACGAATCGTATGAGGATTGGCCTGCAGAGCCAACTCCATATACTCGATGCGGGCAAACAGTATGATGGCATAATTACACATTTCTGTGCCAGGACGCACACAAACACGTTCCACATGGCCGAAACCATAAAAATACTCAAAGATTTCATGATGGCCCAACGTCTGAGGCAAGTTGGACATATAGAGTCGGCGTCGATGAGCGGGTTCGACTTTCCGGGGAGACTGTACTTGCGGTGGTAGCTCTAAACAAAAGCAGATTAGTTTGGTAAACTAAATGAAATATCTTGGACATACGTGTTTGTGCGGACATCTTGACATTCTCTTCTACCTTTGTGTCCTCACTCTCTTCTTCAAAAAAACCAGGTAAGCCCACCAATGAGCGTGGCACCATCAGAGCTCTAGTGGCCAGGCTACTTGCGGGCGACTTCGTTTCGTTTGGCGACCCGCGTCTTGTCATCTCCAGATTGTAGGCCATTTTTCTAATTTTAGTTTAGAGGAGTTTGATAAATTTAAGCAAATATCATGGAGTGCTACGAAATCAATATTTTTTCATTTGACAATATTTGACAATGACAAATATATCCAAGGGCCAAGCCAAGTCGCGTTTCTCTTTGCCGGAGATCATATGAGTATCTGGCAGAGTTTTTATAATAAAAAATCGGTTTGACGCCCCGTTTTCGACATCTGAATCAAGAAGGCCCAAGCCCAAAGCGCACGCCGCGCATAGCGTTCACGCTTAGCTTATGGCTTTACGTAGTGCAACACTAACTTGTATGTGTTCTCTCTACTCTTTCTCCAGAGCGAAGGTTTTGTTGTTGGCTGTGAATGATTTCTTAGGGTTTTTTCCCCGCTTACAACCCTCACGCAAAGCTGGGCCTACAGGTCTAGTGGTCCGGGATCGCTTCATCGCGCGTTCGTACTGCGTTCTCATATGGTTACACTGCTGTTGAGTGATTTGGATTTCATTATTCCACCAATGAACCGGTTTCCTTTTTGGCAGGGCCCCTGTTAATCTGCAAAAGTGTGCAACGGCTGCATAATAAGGATCCGATTACCAATTATCGATTACCAATCGATATCAATCTAAGGCACCAATATGTTCATAAAAAAACTGTTATTTGTCAACTTTATTTATATGCTTGTGACTTTTAATAACATAACGATATCAACTATTATTATTTACTTTCTCTTCTAATTCAACTTTGTTTACAACTTTGTGTATGTTATGTGAATCTTGCAAAAGTCACCACCTAGCTGATGTGCCGGTTATCGACAGAATTTGTTGGCTAAGGAACACCCGTGCCAATCTAAGCCCCATCACTCACTACGTACTGCCCTCTTGCTTCTTCAAGCTGAATAATTAAATCCAATCAACGTTCGACTGAGGCTCAATTTGAACTCATGTTTCCTTTTTCACGTACTCAAAAACCTGTTAGGTGCACGTTGTGCCTCAAAAATCTTATCCGGCCCTGAGTCTGGGCGGCAGGTGGCTATTTTCAGTATCCTGTGTATGGTATTCCCGCATCGATTCCACGTCTTTTAGTACTCTTGCCTACTAACGATTTTCAGCACTTACAAGTTTCTATTCCATAGTTCCGCACTCTCTATAATCCTCTCAGGCACTAGCCCTCCTGCTGCTTTTTCTCTTGATGTTTCTCCTTGTACTGCTCTAGCTACCCCCCAGCACTTTCCTCTGCAGATTGAACTAGTTCAAAGAAAAGTAAACTTCATAGCATATTGCAGTCTGGTTTTCCACAGGACTTCCTTATTAGCCATGATTTCTCAGTGGAGCTGCTTTATCTCTGCCAAAGACTTTGACTTTGCTTCATTTTCATCCCCCCCTCCTCACCCCTCACCACAAAATGCTGGCAAAATGGAAAACGGACATTTGCAATGAAATAGTGTTTCCCATTGAGTGCCATTTGGCTGACCAATACAGAATGCCATAAATAATGTTCAGGCAGCAGGAAAGAACGTAATTTGCATTCAGTTTTGCTTTTAATTAATGGTCCCCGCCCCCCCATTCCCGCTGATGATTGTTTGGCCAAAAAATGATTGAGTTCACTGCATTTCGGGTTGGCCAAATGTCAATTTCAATTTCTAACTGCCCCCTTTCGATTGCCACTCGAAATGTAATATGATGGAACCCATTCCCGGGTGCACCCTGCGGTTGTCTGTGCGCCAGTTAATTTGATTTTAATTATAAAAGGGAAGGACGCGTCCTGGACACATCCTGGTTGGTCGCTTCGTTTCCCTGTTTGCGGTTAATCAACTGTCCATGGCATAAATATTTTGATTGCCACACAGAGCCAGAGGGATACCCTTTTTTGGCCTAAACCTAAATGAGACGCCGCAAAAATGACAATTAAAAATAATTTGAAATGCAGACGCCCAGCGGAGCCAGGAGCCAGCAGCCAGGAGCCTGGCGCCAGGAGCCGTCTCGTATCCAAGAGCCTGCAGAGCTTCGAGCATTTCATTAAAATTTCAAGTCGACTCAACTTTCGAGCACTCACACACACACACAGGACGCAGGACCACTTGACAACAGTGAAGAGCCCCAAAGCCACGCCCTCAACCCGCCTCAGTCGGCAAGAGCAATTTAAAATTAGTGAAAAGTTAAGGCACCCTCCCGAAAAAAGCGAACAAGGAACGGGAAACATGAGCTGCACTGCAATTAAGTGGAGAAGAAGTGGATGTGTTAATGCGAGCGTATAAGACTAGACCATACCCTGTGCACCCATAGAAATGGTGGAAATGGGGTATAGCGCAACGCCACGCCGAACCGCGGCTCCAAGTTTGTTTTTTTGTCAGCTACCCACACCTGCCCACCTGTGGCTGCCAAAATTAAACTTTAATGAAGGGTTCGTGTCGCCTGGATGGCGGTCCTTTTTCGACTCCCCAAAACAGTTGAGGGGTGTTGGCGCCAGCAGCTATAGCTCATGGCTACTCCTCTTCAGTAACGATCAAGCTGCCGTCGCGTGTTTCCCTAATGCAATTTCGTGCCTATTCGTGCGTTTCCCTGACAGGCACGAAAGTCTTACGGTCGTTCGACTGGGGGACTAAGACTGACAAATATTGTATATGCGTTAGATTCTTCTGGGGTGGGTTGTGTGTGTTCTGCGTATTGAGAATCGAGTACTGAGTATCGACATCTGAATATCGAAAACTGAGTTTTAAATACTGAGTATCGAGTACCCATATACTCAGTATCGAGTTCTGAGTATGGAGTATTGAATACTAAGTATCGACAATTGAGTATCGTATACTGATTATTAGACAGCGGATTTTGCATATTTGCATATTTTGAACCGCTTGGCGGATTTAATTTTCTGATTGCACATCTTATTTTTATTGAAAAATGATGTAAATCCGCTAAAAACTATTTTGCATATATGGGCATTTCCACCAAAAGGTCAACCTGGGCCAAAAAATTAAAAGTGGTTAAAAACACAATATTTTATCGAATTTTCATAGGGAAAAAATTAAATTAAACTTATGTACGGTAATATTACATTTACTAATAACCCAATTGGATATATTCGGTTTCACGGCCGTGCTAGCGCAATTTTTCTCATTTTGACATTAAATTTGCTTAATTTTTTGGGAAAAAGTGAGTATAGATTACGTTTACTTTCGCTATCTACAATCGTTCAACTGGTACAAAGGGGTATACATAAATGCATAAGGAACCATGACAAACTATGGCAATGCAATAAACTAAGTTTTTGCTTCGCATTATAGCAGAAACCACATAAAATTATGATGGAAGAAAATGTCGCGTGCGACATGTAGCGTGCGACAGTGATTCAAATTCAATTTAAAAAAAAACTGCTTAATATTTTGAAGTCAAACGAAATGCATTATTAAGAACAATCAATACATAACATTTTAAAATTAATTGCATTACAATTTTCCATCATGTTTCGCTGAAATCAGTGCTTGAGCTAGTTTTCGAAAAAAGTGACTTCTGTCTGTGTCGCGTGCGAATGCCTTACATTTTTTGTGATTATCTTGAAAATGAACAAATGCCCAAAATCGATCTTAACACAGATTATAGTGCTAACCAAGAGCTATAAAAATTCGCATTTAAAAAAAATAAAAAATTTTAGAGATGTTTTTTCACTTTGTTTCCGAAAAAATGTGGCATTCACCATAAAGAAATTCCAATAGTTAAATATGTAGAATATGAAAAAAAAAAATATGCAAAAACCTATATTGTATGAAACATTTTTAAATAAAAAGGGAAAGGGGGAAGGAGAGAAAGAGGAAAAAAAAATTGGGGAGGGGGGGGGGAGAAAGAAAGTGGGGGGGGGAGGAGGTTGGGGGGGGAGGGAAATTTTGTAAAGGAAAGGAGATTGATGGGGGGGAGCCACACATAGTAAACATTGGCAGAATTCTGACAATACTGAACCGCGATAAATACCATGGAAGACCAATACTAAAGAATATAGTCAAGATTATAGGAATCGTTTTAAACCACTTTCCGTTACCGACAAATCATTAAATAGCGGAAAAATACCAAAGAGGATCAAAAATAGTAACAATTCCAAACAAATTGTACTCCCTATAGAGTGAAAAATGCTAGGATCAATGCATAAGAGCCATTCGAAGCTAAGGGTTCTCCATGGTAATAAGACCGCTAATTACTCAAGAAACTGCTTTCCAATACCACAAATTATAATAACATAGTCATGATTATGACACTACTGAACCGCGATATACATAATGGAGGACCAATGCTAAAGAATATAGTCTCTTATTTACCCGTCTTTAATTGCCAACCATTACATCTTCGTGATAGTCTAAACAAATCATAAAATTTTGTATATATCCGGATTTTTTGGACCGATCTTGATCTTGACCCGTCAATTTACCCGTCCACATTATAAAAAAGTTTTAGAAATTTCGCGACTTTCGGACCGTTGGATCCAACCATTTACGCGTCTACAATCGCCATCAAATCTTAATGATTCCCAAAAATCATAAAATTTTGCAAATTTTGCAAAAAACCAATTTTTGACTATACGGCTATACGGCTCCTATATATACTCGTTTACTATTGCCGTCTATTAAGTCTTCAAAATTATCTTTAATCATATGAAGAATTTGCAAATTTCGCGATTCTTTGAGCCGTTCCATCTACATCTCCTATTTACCCGTCTACATTGCCATCCATCAAATCTTCATAATAATCATAGGTCATACGAAAAATTGGCCAATTTTTGGATTATTCAATCTACGCCTCTTATTTATTAACGCCTGCGCTTTCATAAGTACTCAAATAAAAATTTGACAAATTTCGCGGTTTTTAGTCTACACCTCTTATTTACGCGTCTTCAATTGCTATCTATTCAATCTTCACGATTATCTTCGGTCCGTTGATTTTCTTGGCCACGCGTCTTTATGATACTTATGAAACTCAAATGTTAATTTTTGATATTTCGCGATTTTTTTGACCATTTGTTCCTTTACAGTATTTACTCGTTTACTATTGCCGTCTATTAAATGTTCATAATAATCTAAGCTCTTATGAAAAATGTAAAAATTTTCCAATATATTAGAACGCTCACTATACCTTTCATTTGCCAACGCCTGCGGTTTTTTAAATACTCATATGAAATTTTGCCGAATTTTGCGGTGTTGGACCATTAAATGCTTATAAGAAAATGTTCAACTTTCGCGATTTTTTGATCGTTCGGTCTTCAATTTCTATTTAAGCGTCTATATTGGCCATGTATCTAATATTTATAATAATTTTTATTTTTATACATTTTACATATTTTGCATATTTTTACATATTTTGCATATTTTTTGCATATTTTTGCATATTTTGCATATTTTTTGCATATTTTGCATATTTTTTTAAATATTTGCATATATTGGATATGCAGTTTTCAATGGAAAGTGGGTTATTTAATTAGTATAAATCCAAATTTTCACCTCAATCTGCCTTTATTTAAAAAGTTGCATAAAATCCGCTGTCTACTGATTATAGAGTTTAGCATTTAAGTATCAAGTATAGAAAAATACACACTCGTATACACACTCTTATGCTGAGTACCGAGGATTGAGTACTGAGTATCGACAACTGAGTATTAAGTCCTGATTATCGAGTATACACAACGTCTGGTCACTTTTTGGCATAATTAAAAATGAAAATGAAGGAAATGAAGAATCTCTTCGCATGTAGGAAGTGCAATAGTGTTTTCATATTCAATAGCAACACTACTTCGAACTTGACCATGCACAAATGTTTCAAAGAGACCACAAGCCAAAGCCAGGAAGCGGAAGACAGCGAACAGTTACAATCGGGTGAATAAAAATACTGAAATGAACAGATGATAAAAATGAACTGGTATGATTCTCCACTTGGCTAGGAATAAAGTTACTTTAAAATTATTACTATTTTTGATACAACGGTATTTTCGATCACGGAAAGTGGTTTGAAACATTCTTTATGATCTTACTATATTTTTACTCTTGTATCAATTATTTTCGCGGTTATAATAATATGTTATAGTTATGGTGGTCATTTGTGGCTTAAAAATTTTTAATCTTTTTTTTATACCATGGAGGCAGAATTGTTTAAATAAAAATATATCTCTGGTATTTTTTAACGATCTAATAACCCTGCAGAGTATCTAGTTAACAACCAGAAATGCCATTTGCAACCAGTTTAATGACAGAGGCATAAATGCAAGAGAGAATTGTCCCCTCCAGCAGCCAATTTCAACCAGATAAATACCAGTTTTGTGTGTTCCTCATGACAGTCTGTTTATAGCGCTGGTAGTATATCGACGTCTGGCGGTCAAATCACTCATTACCACCTCAATTCAATTTACTTACAACTACCTCAAATTAGTATTTTGAAGGAGAGTTTCTTCAGAAGCTAATGTTTGTTGTTGCCCAACTCACCCGAATTTGGCAGTTTGCTACCAGTTTAATTCTACATGTATTCCAACTAGGTGTATGTCAGTATTTTTTGTTACTAGTTGACAATTTCACTGCAGGGAAGTCGTCAGAAGAGTGCCAGCTGCTGGCTCCTGACCTGTGGCTCCCGGCTCACGAACGGGGCGGGCACAGACGGAGCGCATGGCTCGCTTCTGAGCTTTTCCGAACCCTGCTGGGTTCGACGTCAGACATGTCTGAGTAAACATTTCGTAGATTAAATCGTTTGGAGCTTGAACCGTCGAGTTGTTTTATTCTCGAACGGGTCAAATTGATCATTATGAAGGCAGGTACTGAACTATTCGATTCGGAAACATTTTCTGAGCTGATGTATTCGAACTGTTTTTTTTGAAATGGCATTCGAAGGGCACTACGAGCAGACTCGTGCAGGGCTCTAGTATCGAGTATTGAATACTGAGTGTCTAAAACTGAGTATAGATTACCAAACATCGAATACTTTACATCAAGTACTGAGCATCGAGTCCTGATTATTGAGTATTCACATACTGAGTATCGAGTACTGCGTATAGAGTACTGATTATTGCGAACTTCTGAGAATCGAGTACTGATTATCCGAGTATAGAGTACTTAATATTGAGTACTGAGTATCTAGTACTAAGTATCGACAATTGAGTATGGAGTAATGATAATCGAGTATCGAGTACTTAATATCGAGTGTTGAGAATTTGAGTATGGAAAAATACACACTCACATACTGAGTATCGAGTACTGAGTTTCGAGTACTGAGTATCAAGTGCTGAGTATCGAGTACTGAGTGTCGAGTGATGAGTATCGAGTACTGAGTATCTCGTACTGAGTTTCGACAACTGAGTATGGAGTAATGACTATCGAGTATTAAGAATTTTGGCAGTGAAAAATACACCCCCACTTTACTGATTATCGAGTCCTAATTTTAAAAGTTTTCAAGTACAGAGTATACTGATTTTGTATCGTTATTAAAAATATTAGGCCCGTTCTCAATTCATTCTTCGGTTTTCGTAGAAACGCTTGACTTTGAACTCTATTTTCTTAATTTAAAATGCCGGCAAACAAATGAAAGTTTGACGAACCGTTAGCGAAAGCTAAGAAACTATTCATATGTTTTGTAGCTATTACTATTGTCAGGGAAAACGAAACCACTAACTTTATATTGCCGAAGAGCGCAAACGAAACGATTGGAATATTGTTCTCCCGACAGCTGCACTGCCTTGGAACGTTTCGAAAACGAACGTATACTAAGAAATCGTTTGTGGAATGATCGGCTTTTAGTTCTACTTCAGCTGCTGAATTGAAGAAATAAAATAAAAGCAAACGAAAACAACAAAGCTGAGAGAAACAAAGAAGTAAGCAACAGAAAAAAAACAACTAAGTGTATACAAATTGAGCAGCAAACGTTTCCGAACTATTCGCTCGTTGCATATCGTTTCGATTCCCTTTGTCCGCAAATCAAGATGAGCGCATTTCGCTTTACGTTTAGTTTGCTCTCACGAACGCAAACTGAACAGAACTAACTTTTTTTACAGTTACATTTTCTCGGATTTTGTTAGTATTTCGCTCTATGCAAAAGAAAGAAACGAAACGATGCAGAAACATTTCGTTTCGTTAGTTTACGGCTACTAGATCTGCTTTCAGTAAAGTGAAATTGCTCAATCAGTTGAAACCGACAGCTCAATGCCGAAAGGATTTAATTCGTAGAAAAATGAAGCCTTGATCTAGTAATCGCCAGATTTTTTTACACCTTCAGTCAAATTTTAAAGTAAAATAGCTAATTCAAACGTTTATACGAAAACCGAAGTAGTTCAAGCAAAATCGCCCCCTGAAAGCCGGGTATACAGCACGCGAAAACTAAAAATTCCTGTCAAACTTCATATAAAAAAACTTTGGCAGGAATTTTTAGTTTACCTTGCGCGTGCTTATGTATCCAGTAACATGAACGTAATCCACAGTTTCTTATCAATAGTTGGCATATTGATAGAGCGTGTGGATGGAGAAACAGCTGATACACAGCGCAGGAATATATTGCCAACAATTATTTTGGATGTGATGAGCGAAAATTTTGGGGGAATGCATTTATATTTTTGTATTATGAGCTGTCATCTGGCTGGGGAACCATCAGCGTGTAAAGATCGGTAGGAGATTTTGCCAAGGTCACACTTATACCAAATTGATGAGGCCGCCAGAGGGATGCTGTCCATAGAGTTTTCGGATAAGTCGCCTTCTTAATCTGTGAGTCGCCAGATCTTAGCGTCGGCCCAGCGACCGCGGTCTTTTTTCGGAAAGACTTCATTTGATTGACGTACAGCCTAGTCATGCAGCAGTGATGTTTTGTGCCATTCGAGACACACCAATAGGGTCACTCTTTCCATCTCCTAAACATGGGATTTAAACCATCAACAGGTCTATACGGCGTATTAAAACGTTCACCACGCAGTTTATTTTTGATGTTTTTGGGAATATTAAGAGATGATGTTGGTACTTAATCAAAGCTGTACAGCGGATGATCCATCAATTCGACGGTTTGGCCAGTCATAAGAGAGCGAGAATGATTCTTTTTGCGAATTTCTCCGTCAAACAAAATGGTCATGTACTACTCAGAATTGAACGTTCTAAGATACTCAAGCAGAGCAGTGGCCGCCAGTGATCCAAACTGTAGACTTTGACTGCATCAATACTAACTTTAAATGCGTATGTGGTTGTGACTAACATGCACATTTCCCAGTTCTGTTATTGATATTTTTGGAACCGAGTGTATCGGTTGATTATCTGTCAAAGTGGTTCTTTCTACATAAGTAAAAACATTAGAATGCATAACTTTTATTGCTTTTACTCTTTTCTCTCTTCTTTGAAAAGGCAACGGCAAATGCCGTTTAGTTGTTGTTGTTATCTCTGGAGAAAGAGAGAGAGAGAAATACAAAGAGCGTTGTTGAGGTGATTCCATCAACACTTACTCATGTTTTTGTCAGAATGTTTGAAGCACGAGCGTACAATGGTATTACTGGTTATACGGAGCAAAAATGTCAGTGGAGTGTTTTAAAAACTCGTATCATATTGTGCGAGTGGTCGGTACACTTTTTACACCTTTGTGCGATGCACTCGTGACCATGACCCGTTCGACAGAAGAAACAGGCTACCATTTGTTTAGCAGTAATTCGTGCACGAACAACAGTCGTATTTGTTAGAGCTTTAATCGTTATACAAAGAACTGAGTTCATTACACACTTACCTCATAAAGGCACCCCTATTAACAACCGACATCGGTATATGTTGTCTAAAGAGAAGTCTCGAATCTTAATTATGTGCATTAGACTGAGCATCACTTTCACATTGTACGTACATACTAAGTATATGTAAATATTTCGGAAAGTAAATACGTAAACATCAAACTTACCTTTATTTTTTTTGTTTACACTCTTTTATTAAGCAATTGCTTACATTTGCTTCAATGTCAAAGGCAAAATACTGCCTATACATATATGATTTTGGCCTTGAAGTTTTAAGCGATCGAATAGAAATTTTACAACGATTGCAACCACGATAGCAAATTTTTAGGCGACTGTACTACTGAGCTCTTTCGCTTTGCATACAAAAGCGACTTAGCAGAAAGCGAACATGCAAAAACAGAACTTAAGTGAAAGACCGCCGAATATTTACTAATCCATTTCAAAAAGCAAAAATAACTCTCTGGAAATTTCCTAGCCCAATTGATTTTGTCAACTCACTGTATACAACACCAATAGAGCTGGTACATCAGAACATTGTGACACCGTTTAGGCTAAAAAATGTCAAATTTTACTTTGGTATTACCAGATTTTAACTATTGATATAAGTGTTACCAGTTTCCGTCCTAAGTGGACTCAAGTATACTTAAATTATGAGGGCTTGGCCTTTCTTATACTTACCTTAACATCGAACCATGATTGAAACCATACAACCTTTGTAAGTTTTAGCAACACTTTTTCTTTGTTTCGGCTTCGATGGGCACCTTGTGTTTGGCATTTCTTTTCATTTGCTGTTGCCTCAGCTGAAATGGAAAACCGTTTAGCTTGAAACTGCTGCATTCAGCTGTATCCAACTCCCTTTTGCATTCGGCTTTTATTCGTCCACGTCCTGTTTATGGGCAGCGCCTTTATGGGTCTTTAAGCGAGTCGCTGGTGCGCTTAAGTGTGCTGTTAAGTGCTTGTTAATGTAATTGATAGCCCAAAAGTCAATCGAAACGAGTGTCCACCCCCCAAAGAACACACACAATTTGCTTACCTTTTTTGTTTTGGTGTAATTCTTAATTCATTTTTATTCTGTAGTTTGCGTTGCCTTTATCAATTTCTTATGTTTTTCAAATACACACATACACACACATCCATTTTCAGTTTAGGTTTAATCATAACTTAAGTTAAATAACAATCACATTTACTTATTCTTTTTCTGTTCTTTTTTTTTTGTTTGGTATTCGCTTTCCTTCCACTCCAAAAACAAAAAAGCTAAAGGAATTGTCAATAAAACAATTGTAAACAATTTCAAGTCAACAAACACAAAAAAAAAGACTGCTTCAATCGTACATATATGTCAGTAAGTAGTTGCTAGATCCGATGTTTGGGTATTGCATAGGTTTAATAATCATAATAATAATAATTCTCTACTTACAAATAACGCGCCACTTCGAGTGCACGTCAAGTTGTTAATAATGCTATTTAAGAGAGCTGCTGTTTCGTTTCTGTTAATATTTGTGTATAATATAAATAGTGTTTTTGGTTTTTTTTTGGTTTTTCGGTTGACAAAAAAAAACTATTCGCTAAATGCTAGTATTTAGTTTAAAAGATTATATTTTGGTAAGTTCCTTCCAGCTTATCGCTTAATATTTTACCATATTTGTGTATAAATTGTTTGTAAATTGTAAATTGTGTGTGGTGTTGTATGCAAAAAATTTCGGCACATTTGATTCTTGTCAGGAGAAACATAACGCGAAACCCGCCCGAAATCCGCACTGAAACAACAATTTGGCTCACCTTTGGCAATCGAGTGTGTTCATGAATGACGCTTAAATGGTAGTTCGTATTTTGGTTTGGTTTGCTATACTCTGTAAGTTATTATATAGACATTGAAATACTCGCAACACTGGCTTCGGTTTGGCCAGCCGCAAATAGACAAACAATTAATTATGATTTCCGTTTTTCAATATTAATCGCATTCAATTGTTGGTATTGGTAAGAATTATGTGTTACATATTTTGTTTTTCTTTCTTTCTTTCTTTTTTGGGAAAATCAACAAACAGTTAAGTGGAAAAATTTGTTATGGTATGTGCTTATATGTAAATGCCTAGCGAACTATTACATACTTTAGGGTTTTTGTGTGTGTTTTTTTTTTTGGGAACTGACCGATCTCTTCGAGAGTTTTCATTATAAAAAAAAAATTCACTTAAACTAAGACTTATTTTCATTTTCGGAGAAGTCACAAGTATTTTAACAATGAGATCAAATGGTTAAACTGAAACTGATTTGATCATGAACAAGTACAAAAGGCTTGGAAGAAAAACATTAATTTGAAGTACGCAGCGGACTTAAAAACCAAATAATCCTGGATCAAGACTTGAGACTCAAGAAAAAAATGACATTTTTTCATATCAATTTTAAAACGATATGCAAAAATATCAAATTGATATGTTAAAAATTTCAAATCGATATTTTTGAACATAGAGTTTGTATTTATCTGGCGACCTTTCTAATTTTTAATTAGTGAGTTTATGCTGGCTCTAGGTCCGAAAAAGTTG
Source organism: Lordiphosa stackelbergi (assembly GCA_018904235.1). Classification (NCBI taxonomy): domain Eukaryota; kingdom Metazoa; phylum Arthropoda; class Insecta; order Diptera; family Drosophilidae; genus Lordiphosa; species Lordiphosa stackelbergi. The sequence goes on from JAEIFU010002150.1 coordinate 47,173, forward strand.
TGTTTGTTCACAACTGAAAACAACTTATGCATTATTGTACACCAAAAATGAGCTGTTTGCCTATACGGTACCGTTTCATCATTCTCCCGAATGAATCTTCAGTAGGCTTATCGCTGGAGAACACATCGCATCACCCGTCCTACCATACAATCAATGTTTTAATCGGTTGGGAACCTCAAAAAACAATGAATGTAAAAATAGAACAAGCTACCATGTCTTCAACTTTTTGGTGTAAATAAGCTTGAGTTTTAAGTTTTATTTTGAAACTATTTAATATCAATTTAAGTGAATGATATTACTTTGCAGAGTAATAATCATGATTTGATTATAAGAAATACCAAGCATTGTGTGTTGTTTTGCGCATAGCAATAGCCGTGCGTATAGGCACGCAAACATAGCACAAGCCAACCCACAATTGACAGTTCATACCGAAGACTCCATCTTCGCGCACACCTTGCACATGTTCAAATGCTCCGTCACAATGTCATGAACCACAGATTTTGGTAAATTTACCATCTGGGCAATTAAACAAATTAGTCGACGGTCTGAGTTCAAAACTTTGCGCACACGAGTCACATTGGCGGTCTTTGTCTTCATCGTCGACCTCTTGCCGGCCCTCCAAAAAGGGCTGGGCCACCGAAACACACCACTTCTTGCTAAATTGCTAGTTTTACACAGAATTTAATCGCACCACTCACAGAAACACGTCGCGCGAAAATGCCTGTCCTGACTCTCCAGACAACTGACCAGCCGCTCGTTCGTTAGCTAACAACGCCCTCTACCCAAACCCTGTACATCCCCTGCCCCAGAAGTTCCGATTAGGAAGTATTCGCACGGTTTAGTTTGATAAAAAATATCAATTTTGGTTCAGAATGTAACAAATATCAGCAAGCAAATGATTATTTTTGAATTGAACGATTACGATCGTCGGATTGGATGATTTTTACTCATACTAGTGCAGGTTTCTAGCACACACAAAGGCTCAGTCCCAGCCAGCATTTAATGAAATTTCTGATCACATTCGAGTCTTTTTCGATGACCGAATAAATGATACCTGTGTCGGGAGAAAATAGTCATAAATGCGCTCATCCCGTTTTTCTGATCAGTTTCACAGTCATGATACGTTTTTCGGGTCGTTTAAAATGGTCTTCATTAAATTTGTATGAGTCATTTTCGAGTCCCGTTCCTTAAGTCGCCCAGATATCGACTCTCTTTTGAGTCATTTGCGATTCTTATTTTCGTGTCGTTTTTTGAAATTTTTCATTTGTATCTTTCACCTGGAGGGGTAAGTCGCCCATGAACTGAATCTCTTTTTAATCATCAAAAGTGCTCGAATAAGAGCACATCAAGTTGATTCGGGTATTACTACGTTTATGCTATGCTCATTTTGCAAAATCATTTCATGAAATGCCTCCGAAAGTGCGTGCATAAACACCATTTCATGAATTCGACTTACACACGAAAGTTGACTATGAATTCGACGTCAATTCATGAAATGCTGTGGCGTTGCCAACTGAAGTTGCGCAGATGCTACCAGATCCTTTTTTTCTCAATATCTGGTAACATTGTGCCTTAGCAAACAGTTGTTCATAAATTTTAGCCAATTGTTTGCGCACATAATAAAAAGTTTCAAGCACATAAATATCCATAAATATGGATTGTCAGAGCAAGCGATTGTTTTGGGCGGACGATAAAGTGGCCAAATTACTTGGCTTAGTAAAGGAAAACAACATATTAAGAAAGCTTGATGGAAAACTAAAAGAAACAACGGCATATACAAAACTCTTTCCGACAATTTAAAGACTAAAAATATGTTTAAATGTAGCGAGCAAGTAAAAACTAATCTTCGGTTGCTTAAAAAAAATTCTGCATGGGAGAAATGCACCCACTTTAACGAAATGAATGAGCTATTTGGGACGCGTCCTGTATCAGCGGCTGTTGGGGTCGACACATCTGTTGACGATTTTGACTCCATTTTTCAAAATGTAGAGGATGAAACGTCTACGGAGTCCGATGCATTTGTCAACGCCGAAATATCTGAAAATGACGCAGTTCCTGTTGCTGAGATTCAACATTTTTAAACATTTTAGCCGCTCAAATGGCAGCTGGATAATACTGCATGAGCAGAAGGCTGCATTTCGCCTGGAATGCTCGTCTGGCTTGCACCAACGACATCATTCGCTTATGCCTCCACTGTAGAACATCCTGCATTAGTTGTGCTGTTCGTTGTTCCCTTTTAATCAAAAATAATTTAATGTTCTCCATTGCAATCGAATTCAATTGGCCTTTGTTTACAATTGAACAGCTGATTTTCGCTTTTATGTGTTACCACCCTGTTAAAATCTAGAGGCGCAGCCAACTTTAATTTGCGTTGGTGCTGCCACATCTGCCAAAAAGTTGGTCATTTTGTGAATTTGCAAAAGCTGCATAAACAGGAACAAATTTGATTTTGCAAATTGAAGAAAGCGTGAATTTCATAGCATAAACGTA